>JAXBDA010010257.1:0-10879 GCA_036023075.1 Gaultheria prostrata
ATTAAAAATAGGGAGGGTAATAGGGAGTGTTGTTGGAGTGTTGATAGAAAAAGTGTCAAGTTATAATAGATATATGCACTGTTCACAAACTTTTTTGAGGAGTTATTGTTGGGGTTGCTCTTAGGGCTATAAGAACTAGAGGTCATTAAGGCTTGGTTCGGTTTGGGACCCAGATTTTAAATTATTATTCAATCATTATCCTTATTTTCCTCCAATCATTACTCCTATTTTCAATTTCTATTTTTATTTTCCTCTCTATCTCTCTCCTATCATTACCTCTATTTTCAATTATTACTCTCGTTTCTCGTTTCACTCAAAACCTAAAATCCCAAAACCCAAACCGAACATATCAAAAGTTTCTTTTGATGAACTTGTAACAATGATGAAGAGTCAAGATGCTCAGTTGAGTAAAGAGACAACTGAAGTAGAGATTCACAATACTGTACTGTTGGCATCTCATGGAAATCAATCTCAAAGTTGTTGTGATGTTATTCATTCTGCATCTCAGTCATTTGTTAGTTCATCTTAGCCACAACAACAAAACTTGCTTGTGGAACTCAAAATGCTGTATTTGGTTATTTTGATTATGGAAATCAACATCCTTCAAAACATCAGTTCTCTCCACAACAGTATTTTCCAAACAATTCTAGAAATTTTAACAGAGGAAGAGGGGGTAGACAAAAGTTTGCTCGTGACATTCGTGGAAAAACCAACCATTCCACCAATTTATGTTATTATAGACCAAATGGTCCTGGCTTTCAATGGAGAGGTTATTCCAATGTATCTGAGTTTTATCCCTCAATGTATGGTCCTCAAGGTTTTCCTATACATCAGAGTGATAATGCAGATCTATGTGGCCACAATTTGTCAGGCAATGGGACTAAATTCTTAAAATCTCCCTATATAAACAGGGTATTGGACCAAGTGATCAATATCAAGTTCAAGATCACCTCTAAAACCTCTAAATGGTTCCAAAACGAGAATGCCACCCACCAAATTGTCCTTACTCCTCTTCCTGACAATTTTTTTTTATCTTCATCACTAGCAGAATATCAACTACTATAAGAAACCAACATGACGCTTTACTTTCAAGACTTCTCCGGCAGCCCCAATGCCAGGTTTGCCATAGACACTGGCATTCCTGGCAAGGTGTGGTCGTTTTTTAGTTTCGGAACTAGTTTCGTCACTGATGATAAGATAACAGCGGACCTTGAGAGGAATTCGAAGTAGGGCGAGGCCAGGGAATCTTTGTGACCTTGTCATTGGAATAATCACGTCCTTTTCTTCATTATTATTAAGACTTGTCCCACATTGCTCACCTAAGCCACTCAAGCTTGGTTAATCTAGAGGTTACTCCACCTATTGCCATTTAGTTTTAGGTTGGAACCCTCCAAGAAATTTAACAATTACGTTCACTAGTAAGGAATACACCGGTAGCACCTTAGAGATACAAGGATGTAGCATACAACTAGCTAGTGTCAAAGAGACTTCATGCTAAGGGAATTGCCACCTTTGAGACCATTTACTAGAGATAGCAATTTACAACCCAACCTATGAACCCGCCCATATCCGTCCGCTTATAACCCTATCTAACCCACCTATATTGTATTATGGGTTGAATTCATATTTACATGGGTTTAGATGGCTTGAAAATGAATTCAAAATGGATTGGAGCTAGTCAGCTAGGTGAACAAATGCTTACATTTCTCAACTCACAATCCCAACTGTGAACCTATCCGCTTATAACTTGTCAAATATTTGCCTTGATTTTACTCCGGAACCAAATGCCAGAGTCTCATCAAATAATTGCCTTGATATGTGGGGAGAACGACCTACCTTAAAAAGTCAAAAAACCCAAAAAAAGCCCCAAAATCTCCTTAGTGGAACGACGCCTTAGTGTTGTTTTTTGATAACCAGGTGTTCAAACCAGTTTTTTTTAGTGATAAGTAAACTCCTGGCCAGTTTGCGAGCGCACCTCAATAATTCTAGGAGACCGATCACACTGTTTACTAGTGGGGTGTTATTTTAGTGTTTTTAGAAACCAAAATTAAGTATATCAAAAAGTGAAACATAGCTAAACAACTAGTATTATTCATTTCATCCAAAAGACCAGTATTATTAATCAATACATTCTTAAACCTCATCTCATCTCTTTTATTATTTAAACACGTGTTTAATTTCTGTTAGTTTTTAATACATACACCTAAATAACTTTGGTGTTCAAACTTCAAAAGTTAATTTAAATAAATTTTTTTGGTAAGTGCTGCATTTTATAACCAACCAACCAACCAACAAAGGGAGAAACCCAACATACAAACTACTGTACAAAGAACAAACTACTACAAATCAAAACAAACTAATGAGTGGCATCCCCAAGGACCCTAGTTGAGATGTTCCAAAGATAACCCAGACTTTGGTTCTCAACAGAGCTTGGGAAATGCGACCATGTACAAATTCGTAGCCTAATGTTATCTTCTATGTAGGCCAAAATCTCACTGGGGCTCTTAGGTCGCCCACCAAACACCCTGGAATCTCTCTCAAACCAGATAAAATACATTGTTGCAACAAAAGATAGCTTGAATAAGAAGTCCTTGAAAGCTTTTCCTTTGCAATAACCAATGGCCCAATTCAAATCAACTCCCCAATTCTCAGCTCTTCTCGTGATCTGGAATTTGCACAGAATAGCCTCCGAAATCTGTCTTGAATAACTGCAATCAAGAATAGGTGCAATGCAGATTCTTCATGTAGAGAGCAAAAGACACAGTGAGGATCAATAGTCATGCCCCATCTTATGAGTCTATCGTTGGTAGACAGCTTCCTTAGGCAGGCTAACCAAAGGATGAAAGCCCACTTGGATACATTTTTAGAGAACCAAACAAGTGCAGCCCATTGCACCTTGTTACCCTTGGTTCTTAACGTTTCCCATGTATGTTTCGCAGAGTATCGCCCCGTAGGAGAAACTGACCAAATTATGTTATCCTCAGTATTCCTTAGAGGAAGAAAAGTAGCAGGAGTGGAATTCTGAATCTGTAGTATCACCTTATTCCTAGGCCTAAGCCAATTCCATTCACTATTCAGTATAGAGAGGAAAGCCAAGCTCCTTGCTTCTTTTAGACGGCTCCCTATTAGTAAGATAGTACTGACCTTATCAAACAAAGAGGTGCCAAGAGTAGACTGAGTCCTTGCCTCAAAAAGTTTATAAATAGGTCTTCAAAGTTTGAAGGGAAGAACACGGAATCTAAAATATGAATGCTCACCAAATAAAATACTTAAATGTCAATTAGATCTTATTAAAATAATTGTGTATACCCCCAAAACAATCTGACTTAAACTTTAAACAATGGGTTCAGGGCTGTCATAGCCCTCTCTTGAGGTAAGTAATGACACCACATCAGTTTGTGATGATATCAGATCTGACGTTCGTCCAACAATATGAAATTAATTCTCTCCCTCTAAATATATATATTGGCCATCGCACCATTGATCAAAGTACCCAACCACTTCATTCTTTGCCTTGGTCAATTCCAAAGCCCAATGGCACCAAGATCACACACATCGCTCACAAACTTGTCCTTGCTCTTCCTCTTATCAGTTTTTTCATGTTCATCAACAGCCTATCATGATCACCTTCAACTCAAAGAAACCAACTTGACATTCTACTTCCACGACTTCTCCTCCGGCCCCAACGCCACGTCCTCCGTAGTCACCGGCATCCCCGGACAGGTGTGGTCCTTCTCCTCGTTCGGAACCATTATTGTTGCCGATGATCCGATCACTGCAGGCCCAGACAAGAACTCGCCCCAGATCGCGCGGGGCCAGGGCATCTATGCCACGGCCTCGCTCGATGGGGCGAATAGCCAAATCATGTATTCCATTGTGTTTACTAATAAGGAATACAATGGTAGTACGTTGGAAATTCAGGGACGTGTCTTGAACTTTGTTAGTGTCGCGGAGACCGCCGTGGTCGGAGGAACAGGGAAATTCAGGTTCGCTTCTGGATTCGCGACGTTCGAGACCATTTCATTCAACGTGACACTATTCTACTCGGTGACACGGTGCAACATTACTGTCCTACACTATTGAGGATGCCTATATTTGCCACATAATTAGGACAAAGTGGTAGTCATATATGCACTTGTACATTGCAATTAGTTATTCTGGTTTAGAATTTGGGATGTCAACAATTAATAAGGGATAGCACTTTTCAATAAATGAGCATTTAATCCCTTCTTTTTTTTTCCCATTACTGCATTTATTTTTCGGTAATTATATTAGAGTTAATAACATCTTCTGTTGACAACGTTAATCGTTTTTGAGATTAAAAGAGTTGAAGGGGATTAAGTGTTGCATTTTGCACAATAGGGTGGGAAATTAAAATAAGGTCATAGTTGAGGATGGTTTAATGAAATTTACCCTTTAAATAACAAGGACTTTATCGGGCTTAATCCCCCATTATTCCTTTTCTCCCCATTGAACCATACGATATGCATATGTTGGATCCATGGACTATATAGTCTATTACTCCCTCCGTTTTTTTTATAGTGTAGAGATTTTCATTTTGGGATATCCCTTAATAAGTATGTGTTTTGAAAAGTTAATGGGTATAAGTTGTACAATTATCATTTTGCCCTTTTGAAAAGTTAGTGAATAAATAGTTAATATGTAAAAGTGGAAGATAATTTTCAAAAGTAGAGATAAAATATTATGTGAAAAGTGTAAAGTGGAGGTAAAATCGATGTGAAAAGTGTAATGATGATGTTTCTTTAATAAGTTGGATTTACAAAGCCACACTTAAAAAGAGATGGAGGGAGTACCGACTAGCTAACAACCCAACTCTTTTTTTTTTTTTTTTTCCTATCACAACACAACCCAAAAATATACTATTATACTGAAAATTCTTCTTGTTGTACCCAACCTCTTCATAAAGGACTTCATGGAACTAAGGTCTAAAATAGGGAAGAAAGAAGTGTTTACATGACTCTACCACCCTGTCAAAGATTGAGAAACGAAATTTATTAATTTTATGAGTAATGCTACGAATGGTTCCCACAAGTATTTTGCGGGTTGTGAGAGTAATTAAAATAGTTGTTTGGTTTTTATTTTTTTAGGCTTGCGCCTAATAAACAAGGCCCTTGGAAGCTTTCAGAGATGTGCCCAAAAATCAAGTAAAACGATGTAGTTTACTGCACAACACCAACTGCACAACACCCACCCCGGATAAGGAATATCAATATCTTTGAGGTCCGGGGAGATTAATTATCAGACATGGGTTTTCGAGGCCAAGCTTTTGGGAGTTTTTGTTAGCAATTGAAGTCTAATTCTTGGAGCTTTGATTGTTCTGGTTAAGACTAGCTAGAAATACTTGATATTCTTTCCATTTTCCCAATAGTTCTTGATTTGATTTGATGAGGCTTGTCAGTTTTGGCTAAAAATGAGAAACTTCCCCTTAACCTAATGCAAAAAAGTCGGACTTATGCCTCCATTGGCAGCTTTATTTCATAGAATCATACAAACTAAAAGATGATACAATAGTTGCATCTTAGTGAATCCTATGTACAAGCATACTTGGCAACCTTGGCTAATTGTACGCTATTTTCCTGAATTTTCAATCTGCTACTGTTGTATAACCCAAAAGAACAGAAACCCCGAAATTAAAATTCCAAATAGATAGAGGCACCTTCTTCAAAATCATCATCTTCCTCTAAGGAATCATCTTCCTCCAAAATGACAAAAATGGTTCCGAACGAAGGGCAGGGCCACATCTCTCCAGGGATGTCGGTGACGACGGCGACAGTGGCATTGGGACCAAATCCGGTTAAGTCGTGAATGTAGAGTGTCAGATTGGTTTCTTTGAGTTGACGATAATCATAGGCTTTTGATGAACATGAAAAAATTGCTAAAATGAGAGTAAGGACAATTTGGCGGGTGTGTTTGATCCTTTGTGCCATCCGGCAGTGGCATAGACCAATGCAGGAATGAAGGGTTTGGGTAAAATTCTTATTGATCTAATGGTGTAATGGCTTGTATTTATTGAGACAGCTTGGTTTGGTAAGATCATGTATAGTCGGGTGATATATGCCAATCAATTTTGAATATACTTCTTTGACTTGGAGGATTTTGATGACGTAGAAAGATTTTGATGACTTGGGAGAAGATGATGATTTCGAGGAGGATGGTGTCTCTCTTCCTCTGGAATTTTGACTCCGAGATTTGGTGGTTTTTGGGTTTGCTTTCTTGGTTTTTGTTTGGTCCTTTCCATTTGTTTCTTGTGGCTTCAGTATTTTTGTTTAGAGGTTGTTCGGGTTGTTTTTTGCGGCTCTAAGTTTGGTGTGGTGTTCGGGTGGCTTGTGCTGGTGTAGTTGAGATCCTTTTAATCTTTGACAACAATTATTCAAGTTTGCTACAGGTACTTACAGTTGTACCAACAGTTACACAAATTCTCTCACATGATATATGTGGAACATACTACTCATATTTGGGTCCCAATATCCCATATGACTTGTGAGAGAGCTTGTGTAATTATTTTTTTTTTTTGGTCTAAACCACCGGTATCCGGAAGCCCACTGGACCCCGACTAAATCCGGTTCGAGCCGGGTCGGCCCACGAAGGGGTAAAGCTCTCCCAGTGCAAGTTTCCTCCATTCACAAGACTCGAACTCGAGACCTTGCTTAAGGGGAACAAGTGCCGAACCACTTGAACCAACCTGCGTTGGTAGCTTGTGTAATTATTGATATAAGTATTAGTGTCTCTATCTTTTCTCTTATTTTATTGCAACTCTCTCTATTAGCTTTGTTCTATTATTTAAACATGTTAATGTATAAAATCATCTTACCAAATTAACGTCATAGTATAACTAGACAATTGGATTTGCCATTGTCACTTACTTGGAGAGATGGGATATGACCTGACGGTATCGCTCAAGTTAATTTTTCGTTCAAATAAATGTTTAAGGTCCTATTCCATTAATTCAAAAAGTCAAAAGCCAGTTTATTGTGCTTTTTGAGACAGGTCATCCCTTACAATACATCACATAAAAAATCACAAAAAGTCAACGCATATTTCGAGCTCTCACATAAAAAAAGCCAAAAAGCCAAGTTAGTGGCACACCACCTAAGTCAACTTGTTTCCCACAAAAAAATAAAAAATAAAATAAGTATGGGCATCACCATATCACGAATATGAGAAGATTTCCTTTTAGATTAAGCCTAAAAACTAATTGTTGGATTGGGTTCTGTTAAGAGTGGTCCCATTATATTTTCTTAGCCAACAGGAGAGGATTTACAAAATTACACTCGTCAACTGAACATCCGAAAGGGTCAAATCTTAGTATCTTACCAAAGTTAAGAATTAATTATAGAGCTAAATTAAGAATTAATTATAATTAGCTCTGTTACAGTGTCTGCCACATTGCCTCTTGTCGAAAGGCATAATTAGTTTTAAAATGTAATTCTCCTACCACTTATTAGACATCAAAAAGTGATTGGCCATTTAAATATTGGTCTTTGTTAATACCGAAACTTATGTTTCATCCCGGCCATTTTTCAAGCTTGTATTTTCATGCCCTGAATTCAAATAAATCAAATATATTCGGAATTTGGGACTAAACCGAATGTACAATATAGGGACAGATTTTTGGGACCAATCCATAAAGTTGGAGGTCATAGTCCGTATTTATAGGATATAAATTGGAGGTCCTCACAGTGATTTGGGAAAACAAATTGTAGGAAACAAAATTTCATTAGTAAGCTTACCATAGCAGTTCAAAAAAACAAAAAAACAAAAAAAACTCACCATAGTGGGTCCCAATTCATTCGAATAATACACCAGATTCTCCATTTAATCTGCCTCTACAAATCTCCTCTTGCTTCTCTCATTCTCAATGTTCTCGTCGCCTCTCCATCGCCATCTTCCGTATCAAATAGCAATCCCCTTTTGCCTGAAAATCTTGCCATCCCATCCCTCACAATCTCGAATAGTCCAAAACCCCCATTTCCCACTTTTGAAGGTGTTTAAAGAAACTCCCAACTCCTCCTCATTTATCGTGTAGCTTTCATTATGACATCAGTGACGCCTTGTAATGTACAAAGCGGCAGTATCGGTTCCAGGAATTTATCTTAGGGTGTTCAAAAATTACCACTCTGTCAGCTAACAAGAACTTTAAAAATTTGTTTTATAGGAAATTTTTGTTGGGGGGGAGTTACTAGATATGCCTTTTTTTCTTTTTTTTTTTCGTAGAAAGAGTTGAATTATTTTAAGTAACTTTTGTTTTGCATGTACAATGGATAATATTTTTTGACATAAAAAGAGTAAGATTTTACATTTTTTTTTAATAACTCGGGTTTTCGGGCCAGTTTACTCAGAGAGTAAGATTTTATATTTTTTTTCATAACTCGAGTTTTCGGGCCAGTTTGTGCGCACTTCTGAGTTACCCATCCCACTGCCTACTTGCGGGGCCCCAATTAAAGTCAAAGCGAAGCATTGTATTGGGTTCGTAGTGTATTGCATTTTGTGTTCAAATAAAAATTAACATTAATTTGCAGTAGTATTACTACATTTTTGATGAAAATAAGGGTGTTCAACTGCACATCTATTCTTAGGTGTGTAGTCGCCAATGCGTAATTAGGTTGTCAACTATGTGTCATTTATATTTGGGTGAGGTGTTCAACCATAATTAATTGAGTTGGGTGTTCAAGACTAATAATAATAGGTGTTTAAAAAATGATTAAACCAAATTTATTACATGTATTCTAAAATAAATTTTCTTTAAAGGGTGGTCAGTTGACCATTGATAGCTTAGTGTAAAGCCGCCCCTGCAAAGCGGTGTTAAAAATCTACCATATTTTTCATTGAACGCTTATAATCTTGCCAAAAAAAAGACAAAAGATGAGATGTGTGTAAAAGTTGAATGCCAAAGGAATCGGTCTGATATACTACAAGCATTCCTGAATGACGAATAGAATTCATGGAGCTTGGAACGAAATTTGAATGAGAGGATATTGAACTCAACACGATAAAACAGGCACCACATTCGAATGTTGGTGGTGAAGCAGAAAGAATCATATAGCATGCTATTCTCGGTTTTCTTTCCCACGTTTTGGTTCTCTAGCTCTTATGATATATAGTACTAAGCCTCATCATCGGGCCGGGCCAGCCCGTGAACTTCCAGCCCAAGCCCGTCCCCGGGCCGGGCATAGTGGGCTTTTTTTTTTAACGGGCCGGGCTCTCTCTTCAAAGATGAAGCCCAAGCCCAGCCCACGGGCTTTTGCTAATAGGGCGGGCGGGCGGGCCAGTTCTCGGGCGGGCTGACTGGGTTATTACTCGGGCCAAAATGCTTATTGCTTTTTTGGGCCAAAAGGCCTCAAGTGGTCAAGACTTAACTTATTCCACTACAAATTTTCAGTTTACCACAGAAAATTAATAATCATACAATACAAATCCACCCGACCGCTAAATTTTCCACTGTTAAGTAAACTAAAAATTCTTAGAATTATAAATTACTATAGAATTATAAATCATACAAGTCTACAATGATACAAATTCTAAATTTTTATTGTAAAAAAGAGGAAGGGAAGGGATTGCATCACTACAAAATATGTACATCCCAACTAGGTTGGCACCTACACACTTGTCAATCATTTGCAATACTCAACCCAATAACTAATAAACAAAATATGTATTAAAAAAAAATGAACCAATACTTCTTTCTCATCTAATTTTGCTACTGAACAGTGAATTATAAATCATACAAGTCTACAATAAACTTCTCCAAAAGTTTGAATGGAAATATGCAGTAGCATCTTTGGGATATAATCTTCAATTTTTGGTACTTCCAATTTCTCTGATTGGCATCTAATTAGCTGCACCTTCAATCCAATGATATATTGTCTTCGGGATCGCTATCTTCAATAAAGGAAGGTCTTGATATCTTTAGATTTGCCAATTGTTCTGCAAGTCTGGACTCTTGTTCAGCTTGTTGCATTCTTTGATCTGCCAATTACCAATCTTTTAAGCAAATCAATGCTTCCACGGTGTCCGGCTTCAAACTACTCCGCTTTTCAGAAATTACACGACCACATGCACTAAAAGCAGCTTCGGATGCAACAGTAGAAACTGGAACTGTTAGTATATCGCGAGCCATAACAGATAGTACAGGATACTTAGACTCTTGTGCTCTCCACCATACCAATGGATCAAATGACTCATCCTCATCATCATATTCAATAACTGGTTGGTTAAGATAACGTGTTAATTCGGACTCAAGGCCACTGACACTAGAACTAGTATAAGACATTCTTCTAATTTTAAGTAATGACATTGCTCCACCTCGAGTTGCCGATGCGTGCGGGCTCATGGTCTCCACTAGAGTTGTCCTATCTACACCTACTACTAAGGTTTTATAGTGATCAAAAAACTCAACTAATTTAGACCTTGTCAAAGTAATAGTTTTTTCTATTTCTATTTCATCACCAACATATATAGCATCCAACCATTGTTCTAAAGCATCTATTTTCAAACGAGGATCTATGATAACAGCAAAACAATAAATAAGTGGTATAGTTCCAAAATATTTGTCAAATTTTGACCTCATTACATCTAACACGTCTCTAAATTTATCAAGATAAGAATAAGTTTTAAAAGTGAGACAAATATTTACTAATTGAATAACAACACGGCATGACGTAGGATGATAAATGCAACTAAAAATTCTAGTTGAATTGTCAAAAACTTCTAAAAAATCTCTTACAATTTCAGCAACAAGCCAATCATGCTCAGTAGGTGTTTCAATATTCGCAGCACCTTGTATTTGCAAAGTATAATAATGTAGCACTTTTTTATATTTGACAGCAAGTCTTAAAAGTTCATAAGTCGAATTCCACCT
>JAXBDA010010258.1:0-10877 GCA_036023075.1 Gaultheria prostrata
AGGCTGCAAACAGTGTTAGCAAATGGACTGGCACTGTCTACATTTTCTCCCTCCTTGGTGCTTTCCTTAGTGACTCTTATTGGGGACGATACAAAACTTGTGCCATTTTCCAAGCCATCTTTGTCGTCGTAAGTTATCAAAAATCAATTTTTTCGTTGAGTTCAGCTTCTCTTCATTAGACATGTAACCGGTTGTGAAAGTAGTTGTGAGTCTCATAACCATGTAGAGCCTGCAATTAGTTCTTTCTCCGAGTCCCCATTATTTTTATCCACGGGCCTCTCCCATCCTTCGATCCTGTAAGAGGGACGGAGTAAAAGACAGGTAACGGAGAATAATCCAATGAGAAGTTTCACGTTGCATACATCTTCGGCTTATAATATTGCATTCCATAATAATTTAGTCGTTTCGTATTGACATGAGCACGTTTGATGACAGGGTTTGGTATCACTATCACTTTCATCCTATATTTTCTTAGTCAAGCCTGCTAGTTGTGGGGATGAACAAACACCATGTGGGTCCCACTCGAGCGCCCAACTCGGATTGTTCTACCTGTCAATTTACCTAATTGCCCTTGGAAATGGAGGGTACCAACCCAACATTGCAACATTTGGAGCAGATCAATTTGATGAAGAGGACCCCAAGGAAGGGCACTCCAAGGTGGCCTTTTTCAGCTACTTCTATTTGGCATTGAACCTTGGCTCCCTATTTTCAAACACCATTTTGGGCTACTTTGAGGACAAAGGCATGTGGGCCCTGGGTTTTTGGGCATCTGCTGGGTCTGCCACTTTGGCATTGATCTTGTTTCTTGTTGGGTCCCCTAAGTACAGGCATTTCACTCCTAGGGGGAACCCTCTCTCTAGATCCTGTAAAGTGGTGATAGCTGCAGCCAGGAAATGGAAGGTTGAGGTGCCACCGAGTGGAGAGGATCTTTTTGAAGTGGGTGGAAAGGAAGGTTTAGATAATGGGGGCAGAAAAATTCTCCACACCCATGGATTTAAGTAAGTTCAGCATCATATCAACTCTTAGAAATTTGTAAAAACAAAAAATGGACTGACAATATTGGTAATGGTCCCTGTGTTCCAATTGTATCAATTGAGTACATATTATCATATTTTGGGGACTATATGGAAACAATTGGGACATGGCCGATCCAAATTGTGCAATACAGATACACTAATTTTAATCTTCACTTGGCATGTACAGATTCTTGGATAAAGCAGCAATTATCACATCAAAGGAGTACTCTCTACAGGCCAAGGAATGTCACAATCCTTGGAGGACTTGCACAGTGACACAAGTTGAAGAAGTGAAATGCATACTTAGACTGCTACCAATTTGGCTCTGCACAATTTTGTATTCAGTAGTCTTCACCCAAATGGCCTCTCTCTTTGTGGAGCAAGGGGCAGCCATGAAAACCACCATTTCGAGCTTCCACATTCCTCCGGCAAGCATGTCCAGCTTCGACATCCTCAGCGTCGCCACTTTCATCTTCATTTACAGGCAAGTTCAAAGCTTTCGTTGACTACAAAGAGTACTTCCAGATAATAAGGACAACGGGTGAAACTTAAAAATTGCTGCCATTGAGGAATGAAAAATTCATTTAACATTCAGTTTTAGAATGATAACACAATTGGATTTCGTTTAGTTTAAACCTGTTGATCAAGATAGATTGATTTGGTAAAGTTTTGTCCCTACTAAACAGATGTTTTGGCTACACCCTTGTCACAGGCGAGTTCTCGACCCTCTGGTTGCCAGGCTACGAAAGTCTAGCCCTAGAGGCCTCACCGAGCTTCAAAGGATGGGGATCGGTCTAATCATAGCGATAGTGGCTATGGTTGCAGCAGGGATAGTGGAGCATTTCAGGCTGAAACACGCGCAAAAAACTTGCACCAACTGTGATGGTTCAAGTTCCTTGAGCATTTTCTGGCAAGTCCCACAATACGTACTCATTGGAGCATCGGAGGTTTTCATGTACGTTGGACAGCTGGAGTTCTTCAATGGGCAGACGCCGGACGGATTGAAGAGCTTTGGGAGTGCACTATGCATGACTTCAATTTCATTGGGAAACTACGTGAGTAGTTTGCTAGTGAGTATTGTGATGAAGATCTCTACTAGAGATGAAATGCCCGGTTGGATCCCGGGCAACCTCAATCGGGGTCATTTGGACAATTTTTACTTCCTATTGGCAGCCTTGACAACAGCTGATTTTGTGGTCTATCTCATATGTGCGAAGTGGTACAAGTATATCAAGTTTGAAGGGATTAACAATGAAGACAACAATGGAAACCAGGGCTGTGAATTTGGGGTGTAGTAGTTATTGGGCCTTATACATATGCTTTTGATTGTGAAGGAGCGAGGAAAAATAAATGGGGAGGGGGAGAGAGAGACTACTTAGCAATGAAACCTTGCAATGAAGCTAGAGAATGCAGTGTTCATGTCTCTATGTTGAGCATGGAGTTGTTGCAAATTAAAGAAAGGGCGTTATTAGCCTATATGTTTGTACATGGAGCTTCTGCCATCACTATCTATAAAACCAATGTTTAATATCCAATTTGTATTAGAAATCTGTATTATAAACTGGCCGATCCGATGAACTATTTTTGGGCCGTCCCTTTGAGAGGCAAACGAAATGAAACGCTCATAGTTTCTACTGAAAGTAGCAAAAAAGGTAGAGGCGAATAGAATTCAACCTTTGTTTGAAAATTTAACGAGCTTAAAAACTGCATGCAGACATGTCTCACACTAACTCTGATCTCAAGTTCCAATCCAAAGATAGGCTCAAGGCTATGATACCCATCGTAAAACAAACTCAACGCCGAATTTTGTCACAACAGTGATAGCAATGATAAAACACATGCAGACCATGTGCAAATGTCAATTCAAAGCATGGTAAATTGAATATACAACAGTTGCATACCTGGAACGAACCCTTTCCCCTTGTTAGATACTACTGCAAAGACACAAATCAGTGACCCGGTGATTCCTATTCATCTCCAAAAAAGTTTTTGTACCAACGCGACGAAGTCCATCTGTCATCAGAAGAGCATAGTTTATGGAACTTGTGATTATGATGGCAGAGGAAAAACGAACCCTGTTTCACCTCATATTCTGACAAATCAACACCGCTGCTATTATTTGGAGAACAAGGATCAACGTTCTTGTATGAAGTACCTTCTGTCTCTTCCTCATCATACACAAGGTCGAACCCCACCTCCTTTACCTCAAAAAATCCTTTCTCAAGCACTAAAATATCTACTTCATCGCCCACTTCCAACTGATTCCCAATTTTCCAATAACTTAACCACAACATACGATCATCAATTCCAGGCATGCCTATGAATGTTGGGCTGTAGAACCATTTCAGATTTTTGGTCTTATTACTGACCCTAATGTATAACTCATTCAGCCACGCGGTGCGGACATCCCCAGCAATTTCATCGATAACGTAATATGCATACAAAATACAGATGTTAAAACCTAGGACCCTTAGATTAGGAAGAGGAAGTGGAGGCATTTTCATAGATATCAAGGGCCCTATACTCTTAGTGCTGAACCAATCGGGTACCTCACTTGCCGGAATAAAGGTGCTGAAAATACTGCATTCAAAGAGACCCTGGGTAATCAAAAAAATTATTTTAATACAATAAACAAGTACATGCGCCCGCGCGCACACACACACACGGAGAGAGAGAGAGAGAGAGAGAGAGAGAGAGCACCTGGAGGATAACCTTTCTGTAAGTGGTTGAGAATGCATCGTACAAATCCACCTTAACATTTTGAAGCGATTCCAAGTTAAAGAGCCTCAAACAGTTGATTAGTTCTGCACCAGTGTTTCCCAAGGGTTCTAACTTGAACAAACCCTGAACTTCAACTAGTTTGTAGCATTGACAATTCCACAGATCCAATGAACTCAACAGATTTGGAAGATTAGTTACCCTTTCTAGGGAGTCTAATACCAACTCCGTTAAAGTTGTTGGAAGCTCTGAAAGTGATTGGAGCCTAGTGCAATCATTTAGCCTAAGAGACTGGAGCCTACTGAGACCTTTGATACTTTCCGGTAGGCTACAAAATGGATTTGTCGATACATTCAATTTGCGCAGCATAGATAGGCTTCCAAAATCCTCAGGAATAGCAAAATTTGACAGATTGCAGTTTGCGAGACTTAAGTTTGTTAACGACCGTGATAAAGAAGCCAATGAAAAGTTTGTGGGTTTCGGATTTCTTCTTGGTTTCGACATCGAAGACCAGAAGACAAAACTCCATGGTTTCACTTCAGTAGGGGCAGAGGTCGCTTGAGCTATTGCAGTTCCATCTGCATGAAGCATCTTCAAAGATTTCATTGTGCGTAGACCTGTAGGCAGCTCATCAAGCCTTGAGCAACCAGAGAGAATAAGTTCTTCTAGATGTTTTAGAAGACAAATTCTTCTTGGCAGTTTTCTCAGAATTTTGCAGCCACTTAGATTCAACAAAACTAGTCTCCCCAAATCCCCGATGGATTCATGAACCTCACTTAAATTTATGCAGGATTTGAGAATCAACCTCTCAAGATTAGGGATTTGCGAGAAGTCAGGTGTAACAGTAAGCCCCTGTGAATGGCTGAAATTGAGGATTTTTAAAAACTTGAGTACCTGTAAACAAATACACAAGAAAGTAGGCACTCACAGTTATTATCTCAGGAACCCAAAAGCCAAGATTTGACTATTTTGAAAGTTATCATACCTTGGTTCCCTTCCAAAACTGTTCCAATCTGCTATAGCGCATGTCAAGAGCAACTAGGCTCTCCATAGGAAACGCACTGGGTATATGTTTTAAAGTGGAACCACGCCAATACAACCACCTTAATTTCTTGGGAAATTCTTCAACAGCTCCCCGTAACTGTATATTACTGAGCTGCAGTAGCCTTAACTTGTGCATCCTGGCAAACATATCAGTTCGTATGATTACATCACTCAATGTGGAAGATGATTCTGATAATGCATGATTGATAGGTAGCCAAGAGAAAAGGCCGAGACAACGTCGCTTCACTGCATCATTCCCATCTACTGATTTCCATTTCTCAGCAAAATCTCCAGAATTACGTCTCTTTGATTTTTTTCCGGTAAAGAATGACTGAGATGGTTTATCTTCATCTGTCCAATTGAGGGCGAGGCCTTCGATTGTTTCTGTACCCTATCCGGGGGAACCAAAAACAGAGAGACTGGGTCACAAGCACACCTAGGAAAATGAAGGCATAAGTATGAGATCATAGTCCTTACAGTTTTTTCTGTTAATACATCAATGGATTCCTTTGCACACCACAATCTGCTGCGTTTCCCAAGGTCACTAGGTGATTCTTGTCGTACAATTTCCCTTCCCATGTCTTGAAGTAACTGATGCATTATCAGCTTGTTGTGTTCATCAATTGTCAAGAGACATCTGTCAACAAGATTTTGAATCCCAATTTCTGTGTAGAAATCACAACCGGCCAGTATCGTACTGGCGTACTGGTTACTTTTTCCAACAAAAAAACAAGCAATATCAAGAAATAGAGCTTTATCATGATCATCCTCTAAGGAATCATAACTAATCTTAAGTTTTCTTAGCATTATTGAATTAGGAATCACTTCCAGTTTCCTTAATGTACTTTCCCATACATCTACATTTCTGCCAGATAAACAACCCCCCAAAACTTCAAGAGCTAAAGGAATCCCACCACAATAGTGTACAATCCTTTCTGAGAGCTCCAAGTAACCTTCCTTGGGATATTTTTGTTCAAAGGCATGCAAACTGAAAAGAATTAGTGATTCATACTCACTTAATTTCTCCACCTTATGCATCTCATATAACTTGTGTGTCTTTAGTAATTGCTCACACCTTGTTGTTATCATAACTTTGCTTCATGGATAGAACCAATCTTGCCTTATTCCTAAAGCATGCAATTGGTCCATGTCATCTACATCATCAAGAACAACTAGTACTCTTTTGTGATGGATGAGATTTCTAATCATGGTGATTCCTTCATCAACACAGCCAATTTTTACCTTTCTTCCCTTCAAAATGCTGGAAATGAGTTGTTTTTGCAACGAAACCAAACCATTGGGTTTTCGTGCTGTTTCTCGAACATCTGCAAGAAAGCTGCTGCTACCGTAAAATCTTTCGAAGTGCAGGTTATAAACAGTTTTGGCTATAGTAGTCTTTCCTATTCCAGCCATACCATAGATCATCATTATGCCACCATCAGCTGACTCGTCTTGAAACCACAAATTGATGTCTTTTATGTGAGAATCTAATGAAATTTGGTATTTGGGAACATTTAGTGCTATGCGATTCAACTTCCTCCCAATCACTCTAACAATGTGCTGAACAAACTTTGACTCATGCCTGCAAAAGTAAACCACTATGTCTTCATATCATATATATTATATATTAAAGCAAAAGCATTGAGCACAGTGTTCTAAAAGGAGGTCCGGCAGGCCAAGTACTCGCCGCCTAGGTGCTACAAGGCCCCTCACCGACTAGACCGAATAGCCCGACTAATTACCCGACTAGGTGCCAAGTACTCGGCAATGGAAGCCAGAAGGTGCCCGGCCGCCTGAGAGCTCCTAGCGAGTTTTAGAACCTTGATTGAGCAACACTCCGTCTACAACATGAACTAGCAAGTTCATGACAAGTGGTTTGTATTGTTCATTTGTACTCAAATTTAACATCTAGTTATGTATTTTACATTTTTAGTTTTGTTTTTTTTTTTTTTTTGGTTGTGTCAAGTCGATTTTATCGTAGTGCTGCTTTTCATTCCAACGATCATGAATAATAGTTCTTAAATTTTTTGCTTTTTGTTCTATTTTTTCAGCAATCCTTTGCATTCTTACTCCAATAATCATGTATGGGTCTAGGTTTTCAGTTCACTTAGTAGTTGCAATCTCAAAAAGTTCAAGTTGCAAGTAAAAATCAACCTTTTATATGTCAAGTTCTAACAAACCAACATGAAACGAACAGTCACCCAAGCAACCAAACAATTTGTTACTATTCAATCTCATTCAAAAGTAAAGTTTTTGATAGAAAGCTTACTTCAGAAAACTATTAATACCTCCAATGAATTTCTGTATTAAAAAATATCCTGTAGCATGAAACCATTGTATTATACATGTCAAAACTGCACAGTAGTCAATGCTAGTCATGCCATCTTGGGTTTCATGTGAAAACAAGTGTCCTATATCTTGCACTAACTAGGCTGGCTTAAAATTGTGTCGTGTTCAGGATGACACTCCTTTTAGTTAAATTATTTTAAAAGATTTACATAATCTTTGAAAGATAGACAAGATGTACAACCATTTAGTCCAATAACAACAATGAATACTATTCAGGAAATACAATCCCACGGTGCTTGGGTATGGAATGAGTGATTAAGTAATATAATGTTGGGACCTCTCTACATAATAGCTTTAAGCTTTGGGGTTGGATAAGAAGTTTCTACATGGTATGAGAGGGGGTCCATTCCACCCCACATTTTTTAAAATTTAATATCCACACCTAACGATGAGAAACCTAACAAAAAAGGTTGCACGATGATAGACCTAAAAGAGAGGCTACACATAACAGACCTCAAAAAAGGGCTGCACATGAGGGGGATTTTAAAGAAATACAATCCCACATTACTTGGGTATGGAATGGGTGATCACTTAACATATAATGTTGGGACCTCTCCGCCTGATTGCTTAATCATCACGTAAATTACGAAAACAACGAAGAAACTTCTGTGTCGTGTCATGTATTGTCATGTCATTCACATTAACGAATCGACACAAAAAATTGAATGGTTCATTTGTGTCTTCTTGAGTTATGCAAGTCTAACTTGTGTTCGTCCCACTTAATATTCGTATCATTGGGCTGTATCATACTCATGTTTGTGTCAAGAAGTTTTCGACCCAAACCCTCTAACTTCATATTGAGTTTGAATCGTGTCCAAAATTCTCAACCATACTACTAGCCTCTTATAAAGATACAAATTGCAAGTTACAAATTCTAAGCCTATTCTTTTATGTAACAGGTTTATTTTGCCATTTATTGAGCATATCAAGAGAACTTCGAGTGCTTTTACGATATTGCTGAAATTTTGAGAAAAGAAAAAACAAGATGAAGAGCAATTTTGAGTGTCAGTTATAATTAGTTCTAGAAAGTAGAAACGTTTTATGCACCTTATGAAATTCCAGAAATCTTACTAAATAGAACACGAAATATGACATCAGATACTTCATTTTTTCTAAGGAAAGGAATTGAGCAAACTACCGATCTTCTAGGACCTCCCCTTCTAAATCAGCTACTTCTCTGAGAGCAGCTTTCCACCTCTTGATCTTGGCCATCCCCTCTTTTTTCCTTTCACCTTTTTCAGCCTTGAAGTGCTCTTCATGTCTCGTGAAAGCTGTTGCGAAACTTCCGGTCTGATTTCTAACTTCGGATGGGTGTACATGGTAGAATACAGGCAGAATGATATGACCAACAGTCTTCTTGTGTTGAAGGATTTTCAAAAGTTCATCTAGACACCATCTAGAAGATGCATAGTCTTTTGAGAAGATGATAACTGAAACCTTTGACTCTCGAATTGCCTTATCCAATCCTAACTCAATATCTTCTCCGATCTCAAGTTCGTCATCATCCCTGAATGTGCAAAATCCTGCATACATCATAGCTGTGTGGAGGTGATCAGTGAAGGTCTTCCGGGTGTCTTTGCCTCTAAAACTCAAGAACACGTGATAAGAACACCGATGCATCGGTGTCGGGGCTTCTTGGACTCTCACTCCCAAAGCAGCCATTGAATAACTGGGGAATATATTGGGTCTGCAATAGCACAACAAAAAAAAGTATAATAGCAATGGGTCTGCAATAGCATAACAAAATAGTGGACAATAACAATAAGTAAAACCTCAAACAAAATCCAACCTACGACATGAAATTGCTTATACGGAAGATTCTTCTTGCGGCTTCTTGAGGCTGGTGGTAGATTGGCAAGATTGAACTGTTTCAAAACCTAGACAACCCTCTTCGGAAAGATCTTAACCCTTAAACTTTGTGTAGGCAAAAGTTATTTACCTAGTCTTACTGTAATATTTTCGGTTATTACTCGCTCAACTTTGTTTTTTTTTTTTCTTCTGCTATACTGATGCGGTGACTGATTCCATGTACAGAAAAAACTACGGAATACTTGGAGAAATGTAGGAGCTGGCAGAAGCTATGACATACCCAATATCATGCCCAACCTTTGAAATTTTGTTCTAGTTTGGCACATTGTTTCGTCTTGAAATACATAATCATGAGATAGTAACCAGGAAAAGTCAGCAACTAGCACACCCTTTTAAGTTGCCAGGAATGCAGTTTGAGTCTCTGATTTTCATTGTTTACTGTCGTGGTGTTAATTATATGAAATTACTAGATAGCCATTCAAAACCCTTCTAGTTTGGCCTAAGAAACAAAACCAAAGTATTCCCATCATGGGACGTTTTCTTCATAGAACTAAGACAAATCTAAGCAAGTATACACAATAAGATCCTCATACTTGAAAACTTCTAAATATATGAAGCCTACTCAAGGTTTATTTGGTTTCACAAGAAAGAGAAAAGGAAAAAATGTGAGCGAATGTTTGCAACAAGACTTGTATTGCAAGCTCATTTATGGCATTGTACATAGAAAGGCATTCCCTGCCACTTTCTGAAAAGCTGGCAGATCTTTGTTTTGACGGTAAACTATCCCTTATAGCGAAGGAAGGAGGTCAACAAGCATCTATAAGCACTCTTTTATCTTAGTGGGGTCTTTCTCGACTAGGTTGCGGCCTGCCTACTGACCATTCTGATGTCCTTCTATCACATTGCTTCTAGTGGTTTCTCATTGATAGTTGCTTGTCTCTGCAGATATCTAGTTCAATGAGTTTTCCCAAATTTCTCTATAGTTTTGATTCTTCATTGACTTGTTTCATTCAGATTTCCCCTTTTCCATTTTGGCTGTGATTCTGTGAATCTGTGAAGCTTATTCCCCAGTAACTTTGATTTCCCAGTTCATGAACGAACATTTTTTACAATACCATCTTGAGTTTCATATGTTCTCTGGGTTTCCCTGATCTAGTTTTAAAATCAGTAGCTAACATGCACCTTGCTGCGTATAGGCTCATGTTTTTTCTTTGAGAAAGACTAGAAACACAACAATTTGCACAACATTGTGCACAACATACCAACGTGGCACCGTTTAATTGGTTATAAGGTAGCTTGATAACTTTCAATTCCCAATGGAATAAAGCCACGTTGACATGTGCTTGTAGTAGGGCTCTTTTTTCTTTCCCTGAAGCCACATAGAAAACCAACAAAGTAAAAACAGAATTGAACTCTGAGAACGGAAGATAACTCCAGGTCCAGGGAAATGGAAAAGTGCCTTCCAAGGCATAGCATGTCTTAAATAGGCTTCGATATTTTAACTGTGAGTTCAATAGTAGTCTATTTATGCCACTTTTTTTTTTTTTTTTGAACCGACAAAAAGGTGGAAGGAGGCAACCAACTTAGCAACCCCTTGGTGTGACCATAGGGGCTCCCGACCTCATATGGAATGTCCGGCTCGAGCCAGTCTGCTTATGTCACTTGCTGCCTTGCATTTAGTTATCAAAAGTATTGTCTAAAGACTCTAAACTAAGGTTACTATAATATTAAAATCCTTTTGATATTATGACCCAATAGTTCTGCATATTCTAATATCCTACGGATAAGATTATTTAAGAGTATTTCTTCCATTGTAGTTGTAACTTGTAGACCAAATGAGAAAATATATTTTACTAATGTGCTTGCAGATGCTCAACGATTAATTTATTCAATTGACCACCACGTTTATCTCCTTTCTACAGTTAAACATCTGGCTATATA
>JAXBDA010010259.1:0-10877 GCA_036023075.1 Gaultheria prostrata
CAATTACATTCAATCTGTGACACATATAATATTTATTATATCCCCAAATTTTGGGGCCCTATTAGTAGCCCGAAAACTGGGGGCCCTAGGCGGCCGCCTGGTCGGCCTATGCCCAGGGCCGGCCCTGGCCAGAAGGTATTCCAAACATCACTTAAATGAGCAGATTCAGTAGAGGGGGTTTCGCAGCCTTCCAAGAGCATATGCAGGCCCTAATATCTTCAGCTGTTCGAAGGGTTACCATTTCTGAACCAACACCCCTCAATTTGGGTGTCCTGTGTGTACGTGTTGTGCAGGGGTGCACAACGCACGTGTTGTGCACGGCTGTGGGGCCCATCCCAAGTCTCGTTGCTTGATCCGTGTGCTGTATAGGGAGTGCACAACACACACCCCACTCCCTCTCAATTGAAAGATACGGCTATTCCTCTCCCACCACATATGATATAGGGTGGCAGCCAGACTCAGTTTAATAAGGACAGTAGAGAGGATAAGTAAGCACAGGTCCCAAATGCTAGACACCTTGCAATCTCAATATCCAAAATCTGAGGACTCCAAGTACCACCGCATTTGCCCAGAATTAAACCGCAAACTGCTGCAGTCTAGAAACAAACAATACGCAAATATGTTTATCTTGTTCGATGTTCTGCTTATTTGCGTATTTTTTTACGAAATAAGAGAATAAGCTGGTAAACCAAATTAATGAGTCAATCACATAAACACCATTTATTTCCATCGAGGGTTTGTTCTTAAGGACATGTCCATCTTTGATCTGTTGTGAAATAGACAATTCTGTTTGAAATAATTTGACTATCTCATGATTAGATGAATTTGCTTTTAGTCTACTAACGATAAAGGAATTTGAATCTCAAAGGATGGGTCAATGAGTGGCCGATCCAAAAATTTAGTTCAGAAGAAACACAAATTATATTTAAAAAAGAAATCCTATAGTCAAACCCAATATAATAGCAACAAAAAAAAATGCACTACTCCCTTCGTCTCTTTTTAAGTGTGTAGCCTCATAATTTCAATTTATTTTCTCTCACATCAACTTTTTACATCTATTATTCATTACTTACCCTTATTTACCATTATTAATATAATATTACTCACTAACTTTTCAAAAAGGAATCTACTTTTAATGGCAAAATAGAAAATGTATCCACTAACTTTTCAAAACACACGCTTATTAAGGGATAACACAAAATGGAAAGTTAAATACTATAAAAAGAACGGAAGGAGTAACATATAAAAAGATATTCATAGATAGAAGCCAACAAATTAGATCTATCCATTCAGTTTATCATGTATAATTTTAGAGCAGGCCTCGGATATTTACATTTGTTTAATATCAGCGGGTGAATTCTTTCTTAAATTATTAGTTGGTGAAATTAAAACCATATCATCACGAGTTTTAACCCCCCCAAATCTTTAAGGTTAAAACTTTAATAGGTACGCTTCCCACGAAAGAATTTACAGATTTGGGTCTTACAAAGGTCATTACTTAGTAGTAGTATATAAAGGGCAGTAATTTTAGCTTTGCATGTAGCATGCTATACAATCACTGAAATCAAATCGATACGGAGAGGGAAAAAATGGCGAGCGTTGGGTTGCTAACTGTGGCGATGGCCCTTTTACTCATACTAGATTGGGGCTTTGCCGCTGCTTTTGTAGAGGCCGAAAGGCCCGAAAGAAGACGGGCATGGGGCAAGCTACCTGAGAATGCTATCATTACTCCAACGGGGCTGTACAACAAACAGAATTTCCGCCCACCCACACCCTGGGGCCTATCAAGAATGCATTTCAGAAAGCTTCCTAAGGGCACATTGGTGCCTCCAATTGGACCATCCCTCCCACCGACGGCATTAGGCTTGCACGAGAGGATGCATTTCGGAAAGCTTCCTGAGGGCACTCCGATGCCTCCAAGTGGGTCATCCACCCCACCCATGGCATTCGACCTGTACGAAAGGATGCATTCCCGAAAGCTTACTAAGGGCACTCCGATGACTCCAAGCGAGACATCCAGCCCACCTAGACCATTGGAATTGTATGGGAGGATGCATTTCGGAAAGCTCCCTAAGGACACCCCCGGACCTTCTTCTGGGCCATCTGGCCCAGTCCATCCCGGTTGCCCTCCTCATTTGGGCCTGCTTCTCAACAGAAACAATGTTGGAGAAAAATAATAAAGTTGTTTTATTTTGTAAGTTATTAGGACTTTTCATATTTGTCCGTGTGAGTTTTAGAAATGAAAAGTCTCAGTAATAAGTTACATAGAATGATTCAGCGGATAGTGTGCACCAAGGGTTTGAGAAGATGAGAAGTACCTTAGTGTAAGCCTTTTGATATGTATTGGACGCATACAGGACGATTGTTTCCATGGCTCATTGTAATTCCCTATATCGTTGGACACATTTGAAATTTGAAATTTGAAATTTACTCATAGATTATTCCTTTTAGTGCAAGCCCTTAATTCCCAGAAAGTTTTTAAAATTCAAAAATTAATTAGTACTCCAATTGATTGTTTCCATTGCTGGTAGTCATTTCGAGATTATGTGACGCATTTGAATTAAAAATTTACTCGTTACAAAATATGCTAACTGAAATAAATTTGGAATTCAAAATTAGCATGTTGACTATTGTAATTAGATCTCTATATGGTGCTTAATTCAAGACACATGAAAGTTACAATAGTTGAACATCGGCTTAAATTCTGACGTGAACCGATGAACTCCTTGGAGTGCCCATGATTTGCCATATAGTACAAAATCGATTATCTACATACATCATAACACATATCAAAATGACTAAAGAAAAAAAAGTTTGCATAATCCAAGAGCGCTTTACAGAGTTGTGTACTCTTTTGAACATTTGTTCTAACTTGTTAAAAGTTGTACCAAATTAAGGTATCATTCATTAGTTCGGATTTTTTTAAGTAGATAATTGGTTAACATATTATGTCACTCATAAATTATAAGAAATGGACTATCTTTGTGAACAAATTGGCATATCAAGTCATCAAGATCAGACAACTACTCCTATATAAACTTGGTATTTACCTTTGAATGCCAATGTTGTTTCACGCATGGTGCAACCCACTGAACTAGCAAGAAGCTATTGTTGAAGCACTAAAATAAAAGAAAAGGATCGGGAAACGCGGCAGCATAGGAACCGCGGGACCCCCTACTTTGTTATTATTCGCTTTAAAAAAACTAAGAATCAACCTGAACAGATCCAAGACTTATTAAAAAGAATAGATCCATGGCTTCGGCGCGCATGAAGAGAGCCTAAGAATTGACATGAACATAAATACCAGATAAGGGGAAAAACTAAAATGATAGTACATGTTACTGATCTATGTTCTAATAAGTGTGGCGCCTAAGGTCGGGTTTCAAGAAGGTTCTGAAGAGGTTGCTCAATTCGATTCTTAGAAGTAGAGGGTGGAAGAAAGGAGGTTGTTCGGGATCCGAATGACCCCCAGGTGGATCCTATTTACCGGATGTCTTCAAAATCTTTGGATCCATAACATGATCCAAGTTACATAGGAATGAATGAATGATTCAGTGGAAAGTGTGCACAAGGGTTTGAGAAGATGAGAAGTACTTTAGTATAAGCCTTTAGTTCCCAGAAAGTGTTTAAATTCAAAAATTAAGTGCTCCCTATATTGTTGTTGGACGCATAAAGGACGATTGTTTCCACGGCTGATTGTAATTCCTTATATCATTGGACGCATTTGAAATTTACTCATAGATTATTCCTTTTAGTGCAAGCCTTTAATTCCCAGAAAGTTTTTAAAATTAAAAAATTAGTTAGTACTCCAATGGATTCTTTCCATGGCTGGTAGTCATTTTCAGATTATGTGATGCATTTGAATTAAAAAAATTTACTCGCCAATTATTCCTTTTACAAAATATGGTAATTTAAATAAATTGGGAATTCAAAATTAGCATGTTGACTATTTTCGTTCCTTATCTTGAGAGCTTTCCTAAATCATCAAATTAACCAATTAATTTCTCTCTGATAATCAGATGCAGGCATAATAACCATTTTTGGATGAGCTAACTTCTAAAATATAATATTTTATTTGTTTGTGGTGATTATCACAATTGCCTGTTCAAATAGAGAAATGTAAGGAAGGAGTTAAAAGTTGGTAAATCTTAGATAATTGATACTTGATACTTGATACTGTAGCAATATTGATTTATGTTTTCTAAAAAAAGAAGACGTATATTAGCAATATATTGTATAAAAGGAAAGATTATCTGCTTTGCTATGGAAATAAAGATGCTAGAGATCAAATAAAAGCAAGATTTATGAGTTTCGAATTTGAAGAAGGGTTATAACATATCAAAAGATTATGTCACATGCTTCACTTAAAATCCTATATAACACAAATCAACTAATTCATGCCACTTGCCGACCCCACAGCACTCCTCGCGAAACCCTCAATACTATATAAGGTATCTACTAGCATGAAACCCGTGCTATGTACGGAGAAATTAATAATTTTGATTTCAAAATATATCCACAAATAAATAAATTCATCTATGTACCCCTGATATAGCCAAAAGCCATTGTGTTTCGCTGGATTAGGGTGTTCATCGGTACTTTACTCTTTCCCCCATAACTTTTTCTCTCCAACAATCTTTCCCCCCTCCTTTATGTAAATATATAGGTGAATAGACATTGCCCGGTTAAGATTTGGGAGGGAGAATCAGACTGTTTATATTCCTTTTTAAAACTAATACTGTCAATCATGTATTACTACAATTAAAACAACAAAAAAGAATTATGTGGTGTACTAATTCCTAATTATTGTCTTTCCAACCCTCGCTTTCTGTCTCTAAGGTATCAACCCAATGTAAAGCAAAACTCTTTTTTTTTTTATCGGCAATGAAAATTTCATCAACACATAGATAAAATATAAAATTAGTACTGTAGGAAAGGAAAAGCATTAAAAGAGTTGCGAAGAATATGCAAGACTCAACAATATAAAGCAAAACTAACAAAAATTATAATAATGTGACATAGCATCCAAAAACTATACATTATGCATCATATGAAATGTTCAAATCGTATATTGTGACATAGCTTAAAAAAAATTAGTTTTTCATCCAAAAACAATTGAACTTTACAATCTCCTTGAGAGTCAGATTGATATGAACGACTTCGCAAACATAAAATGAAAAGATCATATAACTCACTATTCTTTTCTTTAAGAGTGAGACTAATACGAACGACTTTTTTTTTTTTGGGTAAATCAGCTTGAAATGAAAAGAGCCTAAGCGAATATACAGCTGATACGAACGACTTGCGAAGTAACTCTTGTTGATCACATTAAAACCTACAAAAAAAAAAAGACTAAAACATAAACTCTAGAGCAAACGAAGCATCTTCAGTATTTTGTTGACACTAGTTTAATGTCACGTGTGTTGCATGTGGTAATATTTATTTGAAATTCAATGAAATAAATTTGTTGCACAAAATAGGCAAGTAATATGTAGATGTGATGAAACGTAACTCATGTATTCCAACATTCATGCTTATACATAATTCTCTGTAAATTATGCGTATGTTGGACAACTTAAGATTGACATGAAGTTTCTAATATTGGAGGCTTGTCATACAAAACTGAATATTGAAATGGTGATTGAGATGCACTCTTTAGTAGTAATAGATTCTTTTGTTATTGCTTGTCAAAAAACTATAGCAAATAAGAAGTTACACTCTAAGTTCCAATCAACTCATATAACGACGAGTATAAAACCTTTTATGAAAGGTTTGGGACCGGAGGCATGTACCACTATGTAATCAAATTCCAACTGTCTTCTTTTCTTTAAAAAAAAAAAAAAAAACAAGAAAAATCCACCTCATCTATTCCTATTGCTTCACCTTAATCTTCTTTCTCTCAATTTTCCATGCACCGCATTACATTCATCATCGCACGAGGTGCCGCTTGTAAATACTAATAACAGTGGAGCAATAGAAAGATCCATCGGGGAAAATACCTAGTCCTACTTCCACCCAACCCAATCACTCCAACTAATTCTAGCACTTGCAACTAACAAGTCATACCAGCAAAATTGTTCTCCTTCATATCACTTACTCTCACCAGATAAAGTGGTATCAAGTTGTGATCTACACATACACTGTACCAATGTTGTTCGCCTATCTCATGCATGTTGAGATTTGACAATCATCTTTGACATCAATCCATTAGCATAGAAAATGATTCCGCAATCTACTGCCATAGCCCATGGAAGGGAACTGCAAAATTTCAAAAATCCAGTGGCTCAGGGGAGTGGAAATTATGGAGAAAAATGTCTCCCATTTCACCACAATTCACAGATAGTGTTTCATCAACAAATCATTTTCACAACTTCAAAGGCAAAAACACTAACTAATACATATAAAGTCTCATTCCGCTCGTGATAATTTGCATTTACTTGGTGCCTGTGTAGCGTGGATCTAGTGAAGTGTCTTATACCAACACTCTCCGGACACATGCCAAGTGTCCTATTTTTTCTCTACGGTTTTCGTTTTGACACTTTGGGAGCACTTTCAAAAAATACCACAGAGCCCAGACACTCTATGAACACTCACAAGACAAGTTGTGGTTATTAAGTCAAGTTAAAGCTTAGGAAAGTTCTTCTTGTCTTGTGATTTCAACGGGCCACCTCATCCTCGAACTCAATCATCAACGTTTCCATCTTTTGAGTTAGCTCTAACCAAGTAACATAGTCGTAGAGATGAATGGGCAATCTTAGGAAAGTTCTTGTTTTGTCCTATGGATGTGATCATTGCTGGATTTATGCAATTTTGAACTATGCTTTTCAAATGTGCAGATGTACTGCTATTCATAGTCTAGCAACAGAACTTTCCTAGAAAGATGAGGAAAGATCAACATAGGGTTCTATCCAAATTCAGACTCCTTAGATATTTCCATGTACCTCTAAATCTGTCCAATTATCAATGGGATTCTCCTATTAGTTTCGATTAACAATCTTCTTCTTGCAAAAGAGAGGCTTTTGCTGGTTGAGCTGTCAATAGCAGACACTTTTCCACCTCTCCCATCTTCAGAAACGCAGTACCATTCCTTATGCGAAATGTCTCTACAAATCAACATAATACTCTTGATAAGCTAGAAGTGTCCCTGGTCATGGTTTCACCTCCTCCAGCTATTCATTCCACGGTGAAAATAACAATTCCCGCAATGTATGTGAAGTGAAATTGCAAAAAAATGAATCTGTTTCAAACCCATTTCGAAGCACAAAGCTATGAACCTCTTTTCCATATTGTAACGATTTCAGGTGGGCAAAAGCCAACCTCTTTAAAGGTAGCCAAAAGAAGGCTACCAAAGCTATGAACCTCTTTCACATCCAATGCTTTTGATGGATTTCCATTTTGTGCATAGCTACCAATTTGGGCATTCCACGAGCCAAGTGTCTTGTTCTCCATACCAAAAATAAAATTTTCAGCAGGAACTCAGTGCCCCACATTTCCCATAGGCAGCAATAAATTGGCTACCAACTGATCATATTGAAACCTATTGCTAAGTGAGTAGCCATGAAGTTCCTTCAGAATCAAGCCTAACAGTTTAGACTTGTCTAAACAAACTGGCAACACATTCAATATGGTAACTTCAGCAGCCCTCATTTTCAAACATTTCATCTGCATTCTTCGCAATAGCCCAAAAGGTCCTATCAATGTGTGCTTCTTTAGAATAAGATCCAGTCATGGAATTCTAAGAAACAGTACATTTTTATATTTGTTCTTATCAATAAACATTTGGGCTTCGGATAACCTGCATTTTGAATAGATGTCCATAAAGGAATTGTTGACTATTAAGTTCTGGTCAGCCGAAATTTTATAGCAAAATCATGGACTACCATCTCCCCCCTGCACAAAATGGTAAAACGATAGCCAGCGTGGCAAGATCTAGTAACAGACTGTCTTCACCTTCTACCATCTCCCTCATCACAACGAAACACTATTGACACAACCCATTTTCAGAAAACGCAGAATGAAACGAATTCCAAGAATCCAAGCTCTTCTTGTGCATTCTCACTTTAACCGCTTCCTCAACAAATCCATATTTCCCATACCCTGCAATTATTGCATCACTAACAAACCCATCTGAACTCAATGCCAAACCAACTTTATCACAATTCCATGAACTGCATTTCCCAAACCCACATATGCCTTAATCACACGAGGGAAACTAAAATTATCTGGCTTATATTCGCTCTTTGTAATCAAATCACAAAATACAGACATATATAGCCTCAAACGACCATTGACTACTCACTTTTCCAAAATACATATATACTCCAAAGACAAGAATGGTGGGAGGGAAACGTGCTAATTCCAACGCCCAGAAATGTTGAGTAATTCCATCGAACAATTGGTGTGCGTAAAATTGCATTTTTAAATGGATATCTAATGCACTGATGAAGATGAGGGGAGAACACCATTCTTTTTACTTATAAAAAAAAGATGAGGGGAGAAAGGGCTGGAAAAATTGAACTTACAATGCAAATATAGTTGGCAGCAGTAATTTTGACAATCCGGAGAGGTTTCTTGTATCATGAAGAAGGCCAAATAGAGATACCGTTCTCGAATGTGAAGAATGCAGCAAAGATAGGGTCTTGGTAACTGTCCACATTGGTTTTGAAGGCTGGAGATGGAGAAGAAGACGGGGGTTGAATCAGAGGAAGCCAGTGAGGAGGGGTGAGTTTCTGGTCGGCGATCAGTGGAGCGGTGGGGAGCGGTTGGGGGATGGAGAAAACCGTTTGTGTAGACTAAAGTTCGGGGTAGGAAGGCTACGTCTGGTGGGGTTGGAAGATTAAAGTTTGGACTTGGAGTAACATTTGGGTTGGAAGAATACGTCGTTTGAGCCTTCCAACTCGAGAGGGTAACCGTTTTTTCCTTCTTTTTTTTGAAAGGAAACTGGGAGGGTATTTTGGGAAATGAAAAGTAGACAAATGCTGACTCTTTTAATAGAAGTAAAGTAAAGTACAGATTAATATTTTATTTTTTTAATGTAAGAGCAAATAAAGGATTTCAAGTTGTAAAGTATTGTTATGTCTTTAAGCACAATAGAACAATATCCATTATTCATCTCATTAAAACCTACAAAAAGAAATAAAATGAGATTGCATGAAATCGCATAATTTCGCAATCATAAAATGAAAAGATCATATAACTCTCAAATATTTGCAGAGAATGGGAAATATCAATTAATGAGAATTGTGAATGTCTAAAATCTCTATGTACAACAACCTTTTTTCAAAAAAAAGTTGAAAGTTACCCCATAATGTTGGGATGCTTTACTGATTAAAATTTAAAACCTTTTCATCCAAATTTCAAATTTAAAAACATGATAAAATTACGAAAGAAGAAAAACTTACTCAACATAGGCAAATGGCTTACTGCAAACACTTCACCATCATCAGAATTTTGTTGACATTAATATTTGTTTTTTCATGTAAGAGCAACTGGGCAAATGAAGCATTTCAAGTTGTAAAGTATTGTTCTGTCCTTAAGCACAATAGAACAATATCCATCATTCATCTCGTTATAACCTACAAAAAAAAAAAGTAAAATGAGATTGCATGAAATCGCACTACTTCGCAATCATAAATAAAAAGATCATATAACTCACTATTCTTCTCTTTGAGAGTCAGATTAATACGAACGATTTGCAAAGTAACTCTTGTTGATCACATTAAAACCTACAAGAGAGAGAGAGAGAGAGAGAGAGAGATTAAAACATAAACTCTAGATCATATAACTACACAATGATGAAAATAAGAGTTCAGAAATAATTAATCTACACTTTCTAAGACTTGAATTGATAGTCTTAACTATTATATACGTTCAAATTAGTTTAAAAATGGAGGGAGTTAGAGAGTGTATTAGGATGATGAAATTGAACACTTTTCTAATCATAGAATATATAATTGCTTCACATTTCCTTTTGCAATCCATAAAGGGATTACTAAAATTATGGTAATTGGAGTGACTAATTAGAGAATTGCCTACGGAATTTCCTTTAATGCTTTCCGGCTGAACTAGATTTGAGACACTCTTTTTTATTAAGGTAGTAATACGCAATTTTGAAAATTATATATAACTAATTAGAATTCAATAAGTAACTCAATCTTTTATTATTGATTTTGAATTATTTTCTAATTCAAAAATAGATGTCACGTCTCCTCATGAAAAGGTGTCTTTGCAAAATATATAGTATAGACAGATTTTTTCCAATTGAATTGTCAAGATGAGTTGCTTTATGTAACAAAATCATTGGATTTTTTTTATTTGGTCAGTGTTCATTTCTAAATAAATGTACCAAGTTTGAAATCTTTTTATCTATATAGTTTTTTATTTAGCCTATCAAAGAGATGGAAAAATAGGAGAAAGAGTGATTGTGTTCCTTTCCAAAATTTTAAAGTAGAAGTCTCTAATTTTAAATGGGGAAGTGCTATTCTTTCCATTTTTTAAGAAAATCGGCGTTTACCTAATAAGCATGCCCTATGAGGAAACTGGAATCAGTATATTTGGAATCTAATTTTAAGTAAGATGATTAAGGCAATGATAAATACTTTACTTCTTACCCTAAATCCCATGTTACTGCCACTTGTCGCTCCCGCGGCCCTCCTCACGAAAACTCATTCTGCAATTATATATACTAGCATAAAACCCGTGCTATGCACGGGGTCGTGATAAAGTAAAATAACTATAATTAATCGATGACTTGTCGGAAATATGATAAATCTTTTGTGTATGTATTCATTTGATTAAAAAGGCATTGTCCAGTACTAATTTATTAAAAATAAGAGAAGAAAATAGCACAAAAATGAGAATTCTATCAATTACTCCTA
>JAXBDA010010260.1:0-10871 GCA_036023075.1 Gaultheria prostrata
CTCATGTCATTGTTGGGACTTGTGTAGATTTGCAGGGGGGCATTTGGCCAACTAGTCGTCCAGGTGGTGCTGTAGTGACTGCCTGTATTATTCGGACAATAGCTATAGCTCAACCGGACATTCCACAGTGGATCGGGACCCCAATGATCATGACCATAGGGGGTTGCTACGCTAGTTGCTCTTTCCCACCCTTATTTCCAGTTTAAAAAAAACACAAAAGCAAGGCAATTGTGAATGGAAATAGGGAGCTGGATATAGCACAGTGTGCTAGGTGTTGTGAGAGTCGTTATTCGTCGTTCAACATGAGCTCGATTGATTTTTCAATGGAGTGGACTAACGTAAATATAAGACTTTTTGTGATGTTGTATTGGTTCGAATTACAAAAGAAAGAAAAAGAAAAAAGAGAAAAAAAAATTTACGGATGCGGCGCAAACGGGGTTTGCTCCACACGGATCTCGGTCATTCATCCAGTGATTCAACGGCTCCGAGTGGAGTTCTCTCTCTCTTCTCCTTGGATCAGGGGCGGACAAGGGGGGTGCTAGGGGGGTGTTCGGCCCCTTCACTCCCCCAATTTTCTACATATTTTTAGTATACTTTTAGATTTTTTTATAAAATTACTAGAGAGTGGTCCCCCCAAATTAGACGAAAATTGTAATCTTGCGTCCGCCACTGCCTTGGATGCAGTTCAGATTAAAAAAAAAAAACTGAGCATCAATCCGAACGTTGGATATCGGGATGGATGACCGCGATGCGCGCGGCGCAAACCAGCATTCGTGAAAAAGGTTTTCTCAAGAAAAAAATTTGTCAACATTCACCAATCTCACCCAAGACTATCATGCCGGTGGGAATGGGGGATGGTGTTGTCCCTTAAGAGACAACATGCATGCTGACCCCGGGTCCATGCCGGTGTGTCTAAGATGTCACCACTCTTTTCAAGAGTTGGGATTTTTTGAACTTGGCATGTTGCTCTCACGACGTTTCCCTTTCCGACTTTTCAACTTCCCTAGGGTAAATAAAACAAAAACGAAAAACCTACACTCTGATAGGAATTGCACGATTTCAGTTTGTTCTAACTGACATTAGCAGTAAAAAAAAATCATGCCTGTAGCTTGCAAAGAGATGATTTGTCCGGCATGACAGACTTCCTTTGGTGGATACATAAATCTATCCCGCGTTACGGTCATCAAATTTAATTCATAGATGTCACAATAGTATTTGCAGTGACTGGTAATTAGTGACGTCGGTCCGTATAAGTTTCTGAATACTCAAACATCGCTTTAAGCTACGCGGTAAAAGCTCATTCGCAATCGACCACAATTTAAAGCAAGTCACACTTGAATGCCTATTGAAGCTTGCATGTCAATTTTCATGAGATTGATTCGACCTCAGCTTGATATGCTCATGTTGAAGATAAATTAAGTTAATCAGAGTTTAACGTATGATTATCATCAGCGCAATGAACTTTGTTTGACGTCGGCTTGTGTAACTTCACACAAGGCATGGTTGTGCATATTATTCTATAAAAAATTCTATGAACACAACTTTAAAATACAACTTCGGACACTGTTGAGTGCATATGGACTCATGTGCATCCAACGGTTCTGGACACAGTTGTCTCCGGAGTTGTGTTTTTAAAGTTGTGTCCGTAGCATTGCTCTTCATTCGACTAGTACTGTTTTTGTTTGCTGAGTTTGATTGAGCAGGCAGTTGTGGAATTGGGTTTTGAGCGGTGCACGTTGATGCAAGTGGGAACTGAACAAAGAATATGGTTCAAATGATAAAGAGTAGCAGTAAATATGGCTCAAATGAATAAGAATATCACTCGGTTGACATTATTTGTAGTTCTACTCGAAATGGAAGGTCAAGGAAGATGGAATAACAAATGCTTTTGGAATTTATTTACCGACACCAATGGGGAAAAAGAAAAGATCTGGAAGTTCACATTTCTCTTGTGGTGTGTCCCAGATATCACACATTCACAGGAATAAATACAAGACAACTGAAGGGCAAAGGCGCACTTCTACTCGAACGAAACAAAAATTTCAGTGTATCAATATTGAACAAAGCAGGTGAAACTTGGATCTTAAAAGACCACCGGGAACCAGCATACCGTTGGTGAGTTATCCCAAAACAGCTTGTTTTAGGCATGATTGAAGGATTTCATAACTTGGACCGGACTTTCTCAATGAGTTCTCTTCTGAGAATCTTTCCTGAAGCTGATTTTGGAACACTGCTTACAAATGTTACCCGATGCAGTCTTTTAAAAGGTGCAACCTGAAGAGAAAGAAGAAGAAGAAGAAGAAGAGAAAACGTTAATGAGAGGTCTGCATGCCTGCTGGTCTGCGAAGACCAATATTGCACCGAAGAACATTTCATTCTTTTGACTAAATGAAGAAGATCACCTAATTGTCAGGTTTTCGGGATTAGCAAAGTAACATCTCTAGCATCTAGCGACCATTTGACTTGGGCATGTGATTTACGGCATATGAAATATTGATCATCTAATAGTGTAACCCTACCTGATCTGCAATGAATTTCTTCACATCTCCTTCGGTAAGAGAACTGGTGGGTGAACGGACAACATATGCAACCGGGACCTCACCAGCTTCAGCATCAGGAAACCTAAAAAGAAGAAGTACCAGATTAAAAAACATTTTTCATGAGTTAGGAGGCTTACAGTGGTAGAAATTTTAAATTTTCTTACGGAATGACAACAGCATCCAGTATTTCAGGGTGAGAAACAAGCAACCCTTCAAGCTCTGCTGGTGCAACCTAGCAATAATAAGAACAAACATATAAACATGATGAAGTATAAAACGATCCTAGTGCAACAGCAGGATTAAATAATTTTATGATGAGCCAAACATAATGTTAATGAGTAATCACCAGAATACACCAAGAAAATGCCTCCCCAATCGAAATAAAAATTTAAAGGACCAAAGGTAATAAAAGAAAAGCCGAGGAAAAAATGGTCATAGAATAAACAAAAAATTAGGCAATGGCTGTGGGGTGAACTGCTACTTGAAATTTTACCAAGGGAGCAATCTGGTATAATCCATTCTGATGTTTACGTAAAGAAAACGATACTGTTTGTTTAAAGAAACACAAAAAGAGGAGGCTTGCCACCACAAAGTTTTCGAGCAGGGCAAAATATTAGAAGTATAACACATCAAACAAGAATAATCTACAATTCCAATCGAGATGGGAAACACCCAGTCATTTTGCTTATTACACGAGGTCCTTCCGCAAATTAGATGAGGAACTAGAAAAGAAAACTACCGAACCTGAATGACGCATAAGTTGGAGTTAAACAAGTTACCTGAAAGCCTTTGTACTTGATGAGCTCCTTAAGTCGGTCAACAACAAATAGTTGTCCTTCCTCGTCAAAGTATCCAAGATCTCCTGTATGGACCCAACCCTGCTTATCTATAGTTTGTCTCGTGGCCTCTGGATTGTTAAAGTAACCTAAAAAAATACAATTTAAGTTGACAGTAACTTTTCTTGAATGTAAAAGGAAGCAAATGCCACGAGCGTACTAGCAAAACAGCAGTGACATGGAGCTAGAAGAAGTTAAATGTAAGCGTAGGCCTTCGATAAGTCGTGTGAGAAAAAGGAATAGCAAAACACAAAACACTCACAAAATCAACCACTAGTCCAATAGTTCACTCAATGTGGAGATTAAGTAAAATTACTCCACGAATATGTGAAACTTGAAAGCCTTATAAGTCAAGTACTCAACACTTGACGTGTATATTAAATAGCCCATCACATTGCAATCATTCTGCTTTCCTCAACATCAAAATGAAAACGTCCAAGACCATTGAAAATCTCATAGGATCTGAATATCCGCTCAAAATTGACGCCTCTTCCAAAATGAAAACCAGGATCTACTTCTTAGCAAAGTTTCAATATATGTTTTGTCTGCTTCTTGTTTGAATGATAGAGAGATTTAAATTCTGATGAAGCGCACATCAGTTACCAAACTGCAAAGTTAGCAATACATTACCTCGCATCATGTTAGGTCCCCGAACCCATATTTCCCCCAACTGTTTAGGAGGAAGAGGCTTCAGAGTATCTACACCAACTATTTGGCTTTCCACTCCTGGAGAAAGCATTCCTGCTGAACCAGAATGTCGAGGACCTAACCTTGGATTTTCAATTGAAACAATCCCACACGTTTCTGTCATACCATAGCCCTGAAATCAAGAGTTCTTTCTACATTAGAGCACAATTTGTAGTTCCAATCCGCTGACAAAAAATTACACGAGCAAGTAGAAATGTCATTCACATCAACCAATCAGAGCAGCATACCGAATTCAAAATATGACCACCTCATTTCTCGTAAAATTTCAAAGGTATATGAAATTGAGTAACAAGGAAACCATTCACTGGTATCCTTATGTGTATCGTAATCTAATTAGGGACTTATAAGCTCAAACTGTGGGAATAATTCAAGCCAATGACAACTACAGTATGCCTAAATGGAAATAATTTTGCAGACCACTGAATAAGTCCAAGTTCTTTCACCCTCATATGAAACTTTTCTGCGGATAAAAAAAGTTCTTCAGTGATACAAAAGCACCAGATTAAACATTCATTTCTTGCCATAGTTGATACTACCACCACAATTCCACCAATTTAGACTTGCAACCCTAGTAACAAATTTCTAATAGATTTTAATTTTCTATTTTAACAGAAAGTACCTGCAAAACTGCAGCCTGAGGAAAATTCTTCGCGCATTCCGCCATCAAATCCTTCCCCAAAGGCGCTGCACCAGACCCAATTTGCCTCAACGACGACAAATCATATTTTTTCACCAAACTATTCTTAGCCAAAGCAAGCACAATAGGGGGCACAACCCATAAATGTGTCACTCTATACTTCTCCACAGCCCCCAAAAACATATCGAAATCGAACTTTGCCATCGACACGATCCCATCCCCCCTCTGCAGCTGCCCATACATAATCACAGCAAGTCCAAAAACATGAAACATAGGCAACACACATAAGAACAAGTTGGGCATCTCTCCCGCCAGTTCTAGATCAGCAGTAACCATTAGAGCTGCTGCCATAAAATTCCTATGGGTCAGAACCACTCCTTTACTTACCCCTGTTGTGCCTGAAGAGTACAACAGAGCTGCCATATCGCTCGATTTAATTTCAGCCACGGGAAACGAATCCGATACCGACCCGGAATTTTTCACCAAATCAATTAACCAGGTAACCGTAGAATTGGAGCTGTTAGCTATCAAGCTAGAATTTTTCTCATTACCCATTATAACATAATCCAATCCAAACCCCTTTACCTTATCCCATAATCCAGAAACAGTAACAATAACCTTTGGTTTACAATCCTTGACTTGTTTTGAAATCTCTGATACCGTATACAAAGGGTTTACAGTTGTAGCAATGGCCCCGATTGCGACGACCGCAAAGAAGCAGATGGGGAATTGGATTGAATTGGGGGCGAAGATGAGGACGACATCGTTTTTCTTGATACCCAGGTTGTTGATGAAGGCGTGGGAGAGCTTGGCGACGGTGGATTTGAATTGGGAGAAGGTGAGGGTTTGGCCGGAGTCGGCGTCGATGAGGGCGGGTTTGTCGGAGTAAGAGGAGGAGTTTCGGAAGAGGAATGAGACCATTGAGAGGTTAGGGTCTTTGGGTAGAAGCAGAGGAGGGCGAAGCGATCTGTAGATACCGTCACGCCCATAACCAGATTTCTCCATTTGGGTTTGTTGTAGTTTTGGATCTTGAAAAGGCTTCTGATGATGTTACTAGTATTTACAGAAGTTCGTTAACAGAGAGTGTCTATTTCTGCTGCGGGTGCTCGGGTGGTGTGCCGTGTGACAGATTCTTGCGGATCGAGTAATATAAAGCAGCAGAAGAGTTGAGATATTATATTTTTTTTCCTGGCGAAAATTGATTTTTAACTTTTTATATTCTCCAATAGAATGGGATAGAAATAATTCGCTCTCTGCTGACCGCCCCTCCATCATTGCTACTCCATTTCCTTTTGATTTTTTTATTCACCCGTCTCATTTTGTTTGCTTAGAGCAAATGCAGCAAATAACTAGGAAAATTAAGTAATATACAGTGCACATATCTATTATAGCTTGGCACTTTCTATCAATACTCCAACAATACTTCCTATTTTACACGTCATCTACTATTATATACATTCTTTCTCTTTCATCCTTCATTTATTTATTTTTATTTAATTGAGTGATTTTACTTTTTGCAATGGTCATGTGAATAAAAGTACTGAAGTCCTCCTTTTCGTGTCAGAGAGAGTACATCGTGGAGAGAGAAAGAGTGAGAAAAATGATAAACTAATGGTTACTGGGTGTACAGTTCCTCCATAAAAAGAGACTGATTTGGTCAGCTACTGTTCATTGTTGTATTTTACAAACCTATTTGGTGAGGCTCTTGCACTCCCTTTTGATACTTGCCTACGTAAAATAGAGAGGATTTGGGCATTTGATGAGTCTGTTGAACTTGCCCTTACTATGATTATGTGTCTTTTTTGAACTCTTATAGTTTTTAATCTATAAAGTATTTTATATGCAATATGGATCTTATTTGATAGATCTTAATTAGTTCTATTAGACAAATTTTTTAAAAACTTTAAAAAATTATAAATAAAAAGATATAAACGTTTGAAAATGACACGAAAATTCGTAGTGAGCAAACAAAATGGGACAGATGAAATAATGATTAGGAGAAACCATATTTCCATACTTATGATCAAAGGTGAGGCGATGGTACCCATATAAGCATTTGAAGCCAACTTATAGGTATTAGGTATAAGGAAAATCCGATACGTTCACTAATCTTAAAATTTTTTTGTTGTATTAATGGAAAAGTTGTATATCAATGAAATAACTATGAATGTTTAATCTAATGCTAATTTTTCCTTCAGAATGTAATATCCTGAATTCTGAATAAAATCGAAACACGCGGTCAAGCAATTATATTTAGTCCATCGAGATATTGTTTTTACCACTTACAAAATTATTTTAAAATAAGTCAACGTTTCAAATCATTTATAAAAAAATTGTAATTACGCCCCTAGAGCCAATCTGTGCACCTTCGCTGGAATCTCGGTGGTACCATAGTTGAACAAGGAATTCGTAAAGGTGCACGTTTGATTGAAAAAGAAAGAAAGAAAAGAAAACATTATTTCCCATTCATTTTTAAATCCTTGTAATATACTACTAGTGGGTAGATCCGTTTACCTAATACTTATATACTTTACTCTTTCCTTTTAAATTTGTTATTCCAAAAATAGAAGTATTCCAGGCAAGTACTTTATTTTTCAGAATGAAAATTAATGCCATCTTCTACTAGGGGTTTGGGCGTAATCAGTGATGAAAATTTACTTTCATGTCTTGTTTAATTTTTCAACCAATTTAAGATTTAACAAAAATGATAAATGTAACACCCCTTATTTTATTAGTGATACTCTTATTCTTATTGGGCAAATTTTTATTGCGTAGAAATAATGACAAAATAAAGTAAATAAAAACAAAAAAAAGAGAAATCTTCAAAAGGTATTCTTAATTTATAATAGTTCTATAAATACAGCAGCAGAGTTGAATTTTATTTTATTTTTCTGGCGAAAACTGATTTTTGACGTTTTGTATTCCCCTACTTTTTTTTATTTTTTTATTTTGAACTGGAAGTCAATTCATTAATAAAGGCCCGAAAGCCAAGCTATCCGGCACTTACAAGATTTCAACACAAACACGTGAAAGAACTAATACTACTAAGACTCGGGCACGAGCACACCTACTAGAATGGGATAGAATAATTCGCTTTCCGCTCGAGTAGTGCTATATGTACCGATCAACGGGAACCGACCATGTACCGACGGCGCCGGCGACTCTCGTGTGGGTCCCAAACGACCAATCCGAGCCGTTCATCGTGCTCGGAATAAAAATCTGAGTGGGTCAACGCGGGAATCAAGGCCATCGGACGACTGTAAGTACTCGATCCAAAATCACCCCATTTCGTGTCGGTACATGGTTGGTTCCCTTTTGGTCTGTCCCCATATCTTTACCGCTGATGAAGGGTGAGGCGATGGTACACATATCAGAGCTTGAAGCCAAGTTATAGGTATCACGAAAATCCGATATGTTCGCTAATTTTAAATTTTTTTGTTGTTTTAACGGAAAATTCATGTATCAATGAAACAACTATGAGTGTTTAATCTAATGTACCAATTTTGCAATTAAAATGTAATATCCTGAATTCTGAATAAAAAATTGGAACACCTGATCAAGCAAAAGAAAAAACCTGTTTTGTTTTAACCCAAAAAACTACTTCATTCCGCTAACAAAAAACTACCTAAAAAACCAGTTTTGTTTTAACCCAAAAACTACTCCATTCCGCTAACAAAAAACTACCCAAAAAAAACCAACTCATTCCACTAACCTTTTAAAAAAACAATTGGTATCATCAGCCAAAAGGCATCTTACTAATGTAAAATTACAAATTTACCCTCCTTTTATACGTCTGTCGAAAAAAATTTATAACAGAACACATCAACTTGTTTTCATTTTTTTTATCATCTGAAAAAATTATTAAAAGACAAATTTGTGGGAAGATGAGATTTGCAAAAAAAAAAATTGGAAGTTCTGTAGCCATTCACGTTCGTGTGTCCTGTGACTTAAAAAAACAAACATTTAGGAGTTGTTAGGGTACAAGGGCAAATTGGTAATTTGGTAACACAACTCAAAAAATCAAAATGCAAAAAAACTATTAGTGGAACAAGTTTTAGTTTTAAACTAAGACTAAAGACCCCAAAAATCAAAAAACCAAAAAATCATTTAGTGGAACACCCCCTTACTCGATTGAGATATTATTTTACAAGACCACTTGAAAAATTATTTTAAAATTAGTGAACGTTTCGGATCATTTATGAAAAAAATGTACTAGGTCCCATTGGGCAATCTATGCACCATGGCTCCAATCTCTTTGGTACCATAGTTGAACAAGGAACACGTGAAAGTGCACGTTTGATTAAACCAATAAGGGCCCCTTATTGAATTTACCATAAGGATCTCACTGTTTCCGAGGTAATTTTGACGATTCAAACCGCTCAATATTTTTAAAATGTGTTTTTAAGGGCCTCTGCAAAAAATCATAAAAAAAAATACCCGGAAGGACTTGATCCGATCATTCCTTCCGGGTATATATATAGCGTTTTTATAAAAAATTGATCGGATCAAGCCCTTCCAGGTATTTTTTTTTTTTTATGATTTCTTGCGGGGGCCCTTAAAAACACAAAATCAGCTAGGTCCGCATAGAAAAGTTCAGTAAGGGGCCCTTATATATATATATATATATATATATATATATATGTGTGTGTGTGTGTGTGTGTGTGCACGCGCGCGCAACACCTTGTGCTACGTAAGAGTATCATGCCCGTTGGTTGACATCGAGACCAAGTTTTTAGTAATATTTAATAATCTATATATTCAAATGAGTTGTCAGTTGTTCCCTCCCATAAATATAAATAGTTGGGCAAATTTCACTAACCTCCCCTGAGGTTTCTGACACAAACAGAAACCTCCCATTCTTTTTAAAACAACAAAAAGTACCCACTTGTCGTTATTTTTCAACGGATGGCGCTAGCATTTGCGGAAAAATGACTAAAATACCCTTCTTAATACACTTTAATGTCACTAATTTAATACACTTAATGTCAATTTTTTTACATATAATAAATATACATTTTTTTTCTCTCCATTTCCTTCCCAATATATATGCATTTTTTTCTGCTAACCTCCCAACTATTTTTTTACATATTCATTATTTAAAAAAAAAAATTGTGTAGCCAACCTATATTTTATAGTTTTGATGTTCTGAGTGACAATAAATTTGATTCACTCATGTGAATTATGCATCAAAAAATCTTCCTTGACTTGTTTGAGCTTTATAGGATTTTCCTTTTCCGATGATTGTAATTTGAAAAGTTCTTTTTATTTTTTTCAATCACGTATTTTAACAAATAAATCCAAAGAGAGTTTATGCTCATGGAACTTTTTTTATTTTGTCTCTTAAACTCCACCACAACTATCCGATTCACATGGACGTTATTTGACTTAATATTTTTCCAATTATTGTTTATCTTTGTTAAAAAAAAATGCTCTTGTTAGTTTTGTACAATTTTTTTGCATTGGTTCGTTTCGATGAGAGAATTTAGAATTTTAAAAATTATAATCAATTTGTTTTTTCCAAACTTTTCTCAATTTTTGTTCATATTTTTTAATATATGTATACGTGCTCATTTCACCATATATGTAAAGCAATATTTTACTTTATATGGTAATATCCAGGTTTTCAATTTATTGTCACCCCGAACATTGAAATTAAAAAATATAAGTTGGCTACACAATTTTTATTAAAAAACAATGAATATGTAAAAAAATAGTTTAGATATTAGAACAAAAAAATGCATATATATTGGGAAGGAAATAGAGAGGAAAAAATGTATATTTATTATATGTAAAAAAATTGGCATTAAGTGTATTAAATTAGTGACATTAAATTGTATTAAGAAAGGTATTTTGGTCGTTTTCCCTCAAATGCTAACGCCATCCGTTGAAAAGTAACGGCAGGGGGGGTACTTTTTGTTGTTATAGAAAAGCAAGGGAGGTCAGTGTCATTTCAGAAACTTCAGAGGAGGTTTTTATTTGTGTCAGAAACCTCAGGGGAGGTTAGTGAAATTTGCCCTAAATAGTTTGTTGCGTGGCCCATGCAGCAAGGTCTACACCAAGAGAAGTACAAACAACAAAAACTTTCCCTCTCTCTCTAAAAACTTTCCCCTCTTTTTGTCTCTCAAGCGGCGGCTAGGGTTTTTTTTTTTG
>JAXBDA010010261.1:0-10869 GCA_036023075.1 Gaultheria prostrata
TGTAGATCCTAGGACCGATCTATTCGTAGCTCGGCCTGACCCTGCACCTTATCGTGGTGCCATGGTGGATTATGCATTGCGCGCCTGGCCCTACTCGTGGCCTCTATAGCTCGGCTCCCCTGTAGGGGACACCCATACTGCATAGCCGAGTTAGGGCACTCAAGAGGGTATACGGGTTTTACCCTCTTCAATATTGCTGCTTTTGTTTGCTGACGATGCCTTTAACCATGCAGGTGTGGGCTTATGAGGTGTTGGGGATGTATCCGCCAACCAACAGACATGAAAATGAGGCTGTGATCCCCCGAGCGGCGAGGTGGGACCGAGGGCACCGGGGTGCTGGCATACATGTGGGAAGGGTGAACGACTTCCGCCGCTTTTTGGACCAGACTAACGGCAGTACGGTATGACTTTGCACTTGCTTTTGAATTGGAGCTTTCTGTTCTGTTTTCTTTAGCTCTCTCTGATGAAGTTGAAATTCCTTGTAGGTGAGATGGCATGTCTGGGATGATGTACGCGACGAGTACTTGCAGAGGAGCAAGGAGGTGACACGGGGACGGGTACTGCTGGAGTCCTCGTACGTTTGGCAGTGGTACCTGGGAGAGAGGGTGCCTCGTCAGTCCCTTAGGTTGGAGCACTTCAGGATACCGGGGCATATTCCCCCTGGCGTACAGCGGACTGATGAGTACACGCGGGCAGAGATAGAGAGGTACACTGTGCTGGACACTGAGCTTTCCTTCAACAATTCCTCGGACTGGGAGGCCTTTCGGACTGGGGACTTGGCCAGCTTCTTGGATGTGGAGACACTTATAACAGCCATGGAGACTGCCTTGCCGGTGTTGAGGAGAGAGATAGAGGTTCAATCAGCTGGAGGGATGATGGGAGTGGTGGATATCCCTTCGGTTGCACCCTCGCTTGACCTTACTTCTATTCAGGTAGCCTGTAAAAGAAAGAAAACACATTTTTAGTTTGCATTCTCTTTTAAGCATTATTTGGAATACCTGTGTAACGCTTTTTCTTTGTCTTGTAGATCCCTGCCAGCTGGGCGGCTGAGTCTTATCAGCTGATCCTTGACCTTGAGGCTGTAGTGCACCAGCTGATGATAGGTGACGTTCCTTCTGTGCGTCCCCGAGCTGAGCCGGGAGTAGTGATCAGAGAGGGTGGACCTGGCAGAGGCAGAGCTGCCAGAGGCGGTGGAGGAGCTCGGGGAGCCAGAGGTGGAGCCCGCGGTGGTGGCGGTGTTGAGAGAGGCGGCGGAGCCAGAGTTAGAGGTGGTGACACAGGCCGAGGTGCCCGGGGGGCTGACAGAGGTGGTGTAGTCGGTGCTAGAGGTGCAGGCAGGGCTGCGAGAGGAACGAGTAGAGGAGCTGGAGGAGCCAGCAGGGGAGTTGGGCGTAGAACTGGTCGTAGCCCTTCTCCCGGCAAAGGGACTTCTCTGGTAATCCTTTTGCCTTGTTACTTGTAATTTTTGTGCTTGCAGATTTGTCTATCAGCCTTGTATACTGATGAAATTTGTTTTGTTTGTGTAGATTATGTCTCCACCTCCGAGGATAGAGCACAGGAGGGTGAGGCGTACTGGAGGTGGCCTTTTAGCTCCTCCGTCTGACAGAGGGTTCGAGACCGCCAGTCTTCAGCTGAGAGACCGAGAGGGAGTGCACCAGGAGGTTCAGCTCCGCCATCGCGGTGGACTTTTAGGCAGGAAGAGACAGATAGCAGTGAGGAGGAGGACACGGGTCCTGCTGAGTCTGAGGAGTTCAGGCCACGGGTGCAGAAGAGGGCCCGCTCTTGAGTAGGTAGGTCAGGCCTGCGTGCCTGCTTTGATTTAGGCGCCTGTTTGCCCGTTTTTATTCTATTTTCATAGATGCGGCCTGCGTGCCGTGGTAGTACGATGATGAGGTTGGGTCTGTTTTGCCCCTGGATATATGCACATTTTTATGATATGGATGCTTGCACATGGTTTTTATAGAAATTCGCATTTTTGTCATGTAAAAATGACTTACATTAACAAAGACTTGAATCTAAAAACCAAATCTAGTACTTAGAATGCGTGAGACACTGTGGGGAAATGCATGTATAAGAGTTTGGAACTGGGAGAGACACGTGATTTGACTCGATAGAATTGGACACTTTCGGCTTTATGTAGGAAACTGGAAAAAAGAATAAAATGAGAGGAACTTAGAGTGTAAACACCCCGAAGCTTGATAATTTGGCTTGATGCATTGCATGGATCCCGAACGTATGCCAAAATGCTCGCAAATCCATGGGATTAAGCAAATCTTGGAAAATTGCAATCCGTTGTGCCGGAACTTGGTTTTCGGCGGACCCGGGCCTTCCGACTGAACAGAAATTTGACCAACTCGCGAAACATACTTGACATATCTTTCCCAGGCTTGAAAACGTATGACACGTCCTTGCTTGAAGTAAATATCCCGAGAAGTTGTAGAAAAGTTGCAAAATCTTGCCAGAATATCTATATCCGGGATTTTCGGCATATCCGTCTATCGAGACGTTCTTGAAAATGCCACGCAATCCTTCCATTAAGCTTTGCATACTTATTTGGAGTTGTATGTATAAGAACAGTGGCCAAAAGTAGCACGGAATGGGTCCCGGAGGGCCAAAGTTGGAATTTTGCATAGAAAATAGCCACTGACACCATGCGGTGTATGAATAGGTGCCGCACGGTGCAGGCATTGGTGCCGTACGGTGCTGAGGTTCAGTTGCCCCACTTCTGACACTGTTTTTGCAGTCTGACTTACATTTTGACTCCCCAATGTACATTTGCACGTCCAAGAGCTTTGAAATGTTGAACCAAGCCCTATTTTGGGAAAGTTTACAAACTTTGCTTAACCATTACATTTCTCGATGCGGCACGCTTTCCGAGGTGCGCGTTTTTTGAGATTTTGAACTTTTTCTTGCTAGAATGGCTATAAGTAGTCTTGCTTTCCTGGTATATTCATCCCAAAAATTGCTCTCCATACCTTCTTCTATATTCCCTCAATGGTCGTTAGCATCTCAGCTTTGGTCCGTCCTTGGCTTGTTGAACTTGATGGCATGGGCTAGTTGAACTTTCGTGACCATAGGTTGGCATCAATGCGTTACATTCGGGATGTAACCATACGTCCTGAGTTGCTCCATGCTGCTGTCCGTTTCTGGGATCCGGAAGTACGTGTGTTCCGTTTTGGCCTTCAAGAGTTATGCCCCACGGTGGAAGAGTTCCATGCGTACCTTGGAGGTTTCGACTTGGAGACGCCTGCCGTTCCTCTTCAGGGAGTAAGTTATGTTGTCCTCAAAGCTGGGTTTAAGCAAAAGTGCGGGAAGGTCTATGATCCAGGGAGGTGTGCTGAACGTCCCGTGCTTGATCAACTAGTTTCGTCCTGAAGGTTTTGCTTTGTGTCTCGTGATCCTGGCGGCATTTTTGTTTGTTCGCTCAGATCATCAGGCAAGTGCGGCATTGGTGGAAGTGGCCAGGCAAATTGAGGAGCGTAAAGATGTAGCTCCAATGGTTTTGGCTGAAACTTTAATGGGCTTGGATGGAGTCCATGCTGGACGGACCAATGTCTTCGAAGCCAGTGCTTTGCTCCTTTTTATGGTTTACCGCTTGTTCTCTTTTTACCTCAACACTCGGGCTTAGGCTTTCTCTGGTTTCTTACTTGTCTTTTCTCTCATGTAGATTTGGCTGTGTGACAAGGCTGCTCTTCTGGAGGTAGTGCTGCGAAATAGAATTCACGAGACGCAAGGTTTTGTTCAGAGGGATTACCAGGAGTTTCACAGGAGTGTTCCTGGCTGGGTTCGGGTGCTTTCTCAGCTGAAAGAAGACACAATTTCTTGGTGCTTGAACTGGCTGACTCGTCCCACTATGACAATGAGCAATATGGGACGTCATCGAGTAGTGCTGCCAGGTCTGACCTGTTGGACCTTTTATATCCCTTATCGCCTTCTCCGACAGCTCGGTGTTAGTCAAGTAATACCATCTGTATACCCTGAAGACTTTGTCATGCCCAATTTCAACAATGCAACAATCCAGGCCTATCAGCGTACTTGGAGAGAACGTGTTACCGTTCCCAGAGATCAGTATCCCAGCATTGTGCTTCCGGGGCGTTACAAAAGATGGTTGACACAGGAAATTGCATCAAGAGAGATCGGGAATCAAAATTGACTTTTACTTTAGTCTTAATGTACCTGAAATAAATTGCTGACCCATGACATGTTTCATGTGGGCCGAAGCTTTAATTTGTGTTGTTCTTGTTGTGTGAAAGATTCATGCTCAACCATGTAATCGAAGAAATTAGTTTGAATAAAAGTGATTTATGAAAATTTTCCGCTTTGATTCTCATTGATTGTGATTGTAAGCGCGAATGACGGCTGTGGATCAACTCAAGAGATGTTTCAAAAGATTGTGATCGATCCTCAATGTGAGGATGCCTACGTATCCTTAAGAAGGAATCAGGTCATGACGTAGTTCGTGCGTACAATTGTTGGCAAGGGATCGCTCGAGTATTTTCACTCTCCTTTTGTGCTCTAACTTTTGCCTAGTACCGCCCTTTCGGGTTTTCGGTCTAGCTAGCTTTTGATTGATTTTGTCTTGAATTTTGCCTAAGCCGCCCGATGTGGGTTTTCGACCTAGCAGACTTGCTCTAATTTTTTCTTGGCACTGCCCGCCCTTATGGTTTTCAGTCCAGTGAGCCTCTCTCAAGGGTAGTATCTCTTGAGCTGATCCATGTTGACCAATGTAGAGAATTCGTTGCCGTCGAGATCAATGAGTTGAGTTGCGCTTCCAAACAGAATTTTCTTGATAATGTATGGCCCTGCCCACTTTGGCCGAAATTTCCCACATGGATCGAAAACTGGAGCCCGGATCTCCTTTAGAATCATGTCTCCTTTTGAAAGCACAAGCGAGTGAAAGGGAAAAAAGTGTGATTTTTGCATAAAAAGGATGAGAGTACCGTACGGTGGGCAAATTCACACCGCACGGTTTAGATTGCCATGCCGCACGGTGTCGTGATCGATTTTCGGCTGAAGCAAGTTGTAACCGCCAAAAATCCCTCCGGCTTCTTTGCTCCTCGATTCAAATTGGATGATCAGTTACTTTCCCAAGTGAAAACCGATTCCTTCCTCTGTCTCAAAACCTTCCTCTTTTTCCAAAACTCCGATAAAAATCGTTGCCTTTTCTAAAGCCATGGCGCATTCCGGCAATGGTGAGGACCAATCTTCATCTTCCGGTGGTGAACAGTCACCGTCGGCTCATAGGGGAGAGAACTTAACATCCCAATCAGCCATGGGTGTTGCAGCTTCGATGGGTGACACGATTCCGAGTTTGGTGGGCTCGGTTGGAGCGAGTATTGATGGTGATGGGCACCGCACGGTGCCGACTGGGGGTGGATCGCCCCGTACGGTGGAGACAAATTCTCAAATGGCTGAGCCGAGTGGTGAGGGGTCATCTACGACGATACCCGGCGGCGATGGGTCAGGCCTATGGCCTGACCGGTAGTGGTGGCAGTCCGACAATTGCGGGTGAGGTGCCGGTGAGCGGTGTCGTTGATGATCGGCCTACAGGAGGCGATAATGCTGCCATGCAGGGTGGCGAGAGCAGTTCTGTGCCCATGGAGGTTGACGTGCTGGACACGGGTGCACAGGTTTCTGAGGTGGAGATGGATATTGAGGGTGTGCATGTTCTGGTTGAGCAGAGACCTGCAGGGGAGGGTTTTGAGAGTGGTTTGCAAGAGAGCTTAGTACCCAGCAACCTTTCGAGTACTTCTTTGGTCGTCGAGGTGCCAGTAGGAGGTGAGCAGACGTCAGTGGCTATCCGGGTGATCAGGAGGGACCTGGGGGAGGAGACGGTGACGGTTGAGGAGGCTCGGGCCTTGAGTAGCAGTGGCAAGGAGATGGATGTTAGAGAGGAGGTACACACTGAGGTGGTTAGACCCACCATGACGGCTTCTCGGGTTTTCAGAGGTTTGGCTCAGTTGCTGGGCATAGGGAGTGCTGGTGGTGGAGAGAGTTCAGACGCACCGGTTGTCCCCACCGCAGTTGGTTCTTCCCGGACTCCAGGTTTTGGCTTGGCTGACACACTGGAGGGAGTGAGAGACGAGGACCTAACGCGGATTCTTCGGGAGGATCCGACTTTTGCCGCTGTGCTGAGGGAGGAGAGAGTGTCGGAGCACGTTCAGGATGCGGTTCTAGAGGAGAGGCAGGGAGGAGTTGAAGCTGCAGGAGAGTCGTTGTCCTTGGCGGCGGAGGTGGAGACAGCTGAGAGCAGCAGGGCCCCGTTCACTCCAGAGACTTACGTGCCACGGGTGCACTTCTTTATACCGCTGGGGTGTGACGTGTACTCGCCGGTACACCTGTTTTACTGTGAGACGACCTTAAGGAGGGACCCGGAGACCCATATCTCGGCACGTCCACTGGTATGCATTTCAGTTATTGCATTTTGATTACTGTACTTGATTTTTTATTCCTGTAGTTGCATGCTTCCATAATTGTTGTCTGAGGGACTTGTATTTGTTTTTTTTTTTAATCAGCGACACACCTCTTTGCCTGTGTATGGAGGTTTGTCAGACTCCCTTGAGCTTTTTGAGAGTTTGTCAGGGGCAGTGAGAGAGACAGTGGCAGGCATGGGCTTCATGGAATTTATTCGGCTTCTGGTGCCGATGCGGGCGGACCGCAAGCTGCTGAGGGCTTTGGTTGAGCGTTGGTGGGACACCACCAACACATTTCACTTGAGGTTTGCTGAGACGACCGTGACGCCATTGGACTTCTCGGCGATCACTGGTCTGAGAATCGGCGGGGAGCCGATACCGTTTGACTTGGGGCGTATAGGGACAGAGCGGCCATCAGGTACTTCCTGGGAAGAGAGGTTGGAGAAGGAGAGCCCATGGTGCGGTTTGACCACTTGCCGGCCATATGGGACCACTAACCAGAGTCGCCGATAGAGGCGGCTCAAATGGCTAGAGCTTACTTGCTGTACTTGTTAGGTGTGTCCCTATTTTCGAACAGGCGGAGTGAGGTTCACCTGGGTTGCCTCCAGGCATTGGCGGACTTGAGCAGAGTGTCCAGCTTGGACTTTGGAGGTGCTGTTCTTTGTACCCTTTATTGCTTTCTGGGTTCTGTTAGCCGCGGCGAGGGGACGAGCCTTGGCGGCTTCTGGAGGGTGCTTGAGGTAAGACTTTACATGCTTTCTTTTGCTTTCTAGCACTTTCAATACTGTCATGTATATTGCTGCTTCTGTTTTCTAATGATGCCTTTAACCATGTAGGTGTGGGCTTATGAGGTGTTGGGGATGTATCCACCAGCCAATAGATATGAGAATGAGATGGTGATCCCCCGAGCGGCGAGGTGGGACTGAGGGCACCGGGGCTCTGGCATACATGTGGGAAGGATAAATGACTACCGCCGCTTCTTAGATCAGACTGACTGGAGTACGGTATGACTTTGCATTTACTTTCGAATTTGAGCTTTCCGTCCTATTTTCAACTTTTTCTGATGAATTTGAAATTCCTGGTAGGTGAGATGGCATGTCTGGGATGATGTACCAGACGAGTACTTACAGAGGAGCAGGGAGGTGACACGGGGACGAGTATTGCCGGAGTCCCCGTACGGTTGGCAGTGGTACCTGGGAGAGAAGGGGCCTCGTCAGTCCCTTAGGTTGGAGCACTTCAGGATACCAGAGGCGAATTCCGCCTGGCGTACAGCGGACTGACGAGTACACGCAAGCAGAAGTGGAGAGGTACACCGTGCTGGACACTGAGCTTCCTTGCAGCAATTCCTTGGACTGGGTGGCCTTTCTGACTGAGGATTTGGCTAGTTTCCTGGACATGGAGACACTTATAGCAGCCATGGAGACCGCCTTGCCGGTGTTGAGAAGAGAGATAGAAGTCCAGTCAACCGGAGGGATGCTGGGAGTGGTGGACATCCCTTCGGTTGAACCTTCGCTTGACCTTATTTCTGTTCAGGTAACCTGTAGAAGAAGGAAAATACATTTTAGTTTGCATTCTCTTTAAGCATTATTTGGAATACCTGTGTAACGCTTTTTCCTTGTTTTGCAGATCCCTGCTAGCTGGGCGTCAAAGTCCTATCAGCTGATCCTGGATCTCGAGGCTTTAGTGTGCCGACTAATGATAGGCCACATTCCTGCGGTGCGTCCTCGAGCTGAGCCGGGAGTGGTGATCAGAGAGGGTGGTCCTAGCAGAGGCAGAGGTGCCAGAGGTGGGGGAGGAGCTCGGGGAGCCAGAGGTGGAGCCCGCGGTGGTGGCGGTGTTGTGAGAGGTAGCGGAGCCAGAGTTAGAGGTGACGACAGAGGCCAAGGTGCCCGGGGGGCTGACAGAGGCAATGGAGCCAGAGCTAGTGGTGCAGAGCTACGAGAGGAGCGAGTAGAGAAGCTGGAGGGGCAAGCAGGGGCGTCGGGCGTAGAGCTGGTCGTAACCCTTCTCCCGGCGAGGGACTTCTCAGGTAATCCTTTTGCCTTGTTACTTGTACTTTTTGTGCTTGCAGATTTGTCTATCAGCCTTGTATACTGATGAAATTTGTTTGGTTTGTACAGAGTATGTCTCCACCTCCGAGGACAGAGCACAGGAGGGTGAGGCGTGCTGGAGGTGGCCCTGTAGCTCCTCCGTCTGACAGAGAGCTACGAGACCGCAGTGAGAGACAGATAGCAGTGAGGAGGAGGACACGGGTCCTGCTGAGTCTGAGGAGTTCAGGCAACGGGTGCAGAAGAGGGCCCGTTCTTGAGTAGGTAGGTCAGGCCTGCGTGTCTGCTTTTGATTTAGGGCGCCTGTTTGCCTGTCTTCTTATTTTATTTTCATGGATACGGCCTGCGTGCCGCGGTAGTATGATGATGATGTTGGGCCTGTTTTTCCCCTGGATAGATGCACATTTTATTACTTATGATATGGATGCTTGCACATGGTTTTTATAAAAGTTTGCATTCTTTTTTTGTTATGTAAAAATGGCTTACATTAAGAAAGACTTGAATCTGAAAAATCAATCTAGCACTGAGAATGTGTGAGACACTGTGGGGAAAATGCATGTATAAGAATTTGACATTGGAGAGGCACATGAATTGACTCAATAGAATTTGGGCACTTTTGGCTTTTTTGTAGGAAACTGGAAAAAGAATGAGAGGAGTTTAGAGTGTAAAATGCCCCGAAACTTTGATAATTTGGCTTGGTTAATCACACAAACCCCGAAAGTATGCCACAATGCTTGCAAGCCCATGAATTTGAGCAAATCTTGAAAAGTTGCTATCCGGTACGCCGGAACTTGGTTTTCGGCGGACCCGGGCCCCTTCCAAATGAACAGAAACTGGACGAATTCATGAAAGTAAGCTTGGCACATCCTTCCCTAGCTCGAAAACGCATGACACATCCTTGTTTGAAGTGAATATTTCGAGAATTTGTAGAAAAGGTTGCAAAATCTCGCCCGAATCTCTGTATCCGGGGTTTTTGGCATATCCGTCTATCGAGACGTTCTTGAAAATGCCAAACAATTTCTCCACTAAGTATTGGATACTTATTTGGAGTTGTATGTATAAGAAAAGTGGCCAAAAGTAGCACGGAATGGGTCCCAGAGGGCCAAAGTTGGAATTTTGGCCGAGGAATGGCCACTGACACCGTGCGGTGTAAGAATAGGTGCCGCACGGTGCACTTGTTGATGCCGTGCGGTGCTGCTGTTTGGTAGCCCCACTTCTGACACTGTTTGCTTGCAGTCTGGCTTATGTTTTGACTTCCCCATGCATGTTTGCACGTCTAACAACCTTGAGATGCTAAACCAAACCTATTTTTAGAAAGTTTACAAATTTTGCTTGGCCTTTGCGTTCCCCGATGCAGCATGCTTCCTGAGGCGTGCGTTTTTCAAGATTTTTGAACTTTTCTTGCTAGAGTGGCTATAAGTAGCCTTGCTTCCATGGCATATTCATTCCAAAATTATCTTCCATATCTTCTCAATGGTTGTTAGCATCTCAGCTTTGGTCCGCCCTGGCTTGACGAACTTCATGGCCTGGGCTGGCTGAACTTTCGTGACCATAGGTTGGCCTCAATGCGCTATATTCGGGATGTAACCATACGTTCTGAGTTGCTCCATGCTGCTACCCGTTTCTGGGATCCGAAGTACATGCGTTTCGCTTCGGTCTTCAAGAGCTATGCCCCACGGTGGAAGAGTTCCACGCGTACCTTGGAGGTTTTGACTTGGAGATGCCTGTCATTCCTCTTCAGGGAGTTAGTTATGCTGATGTGCTGTCCTCAAAGCTTGGTTTGAGCAAAAGTGTGGCAGAGTCTATGATCCAGGGAGGCGTGTTGAACGTCCCGCGCTTGATGAACTAGTTTTGCCCTGAATGCTTTGCTTGGTGTCTCGTGATCCTGACGGCTTTCTTGTTTGTTCGCTCAGACCATCAGGCCAGTGTAGCATTGGTGGGAGTGGCCAGGCAGATTGAGGAGCGTAAAGATGTAGCTCCAATGGTTTTGGCTGAAACTTTGATGGTTTTGGATGGAGTCCATGCTGGGTGGACCAATGTTTTTGAAGGAAGTGCTTTGCTTCACATGTAGGTTCCTCACTCAACTCTCCTTTTTCTGGTTTAGCACTCATTCTTTGGCCTTAAACCTTTCAAAAACCATCAACCTAACCTAAAATAACCAAGCCAAGCCAAAGCACAAACCAGCATCTGAACCCACCTTGGGCGCCCAAGGTCACCTTGAGCGCCCAACCATACCTTGGGCGCCCAAGGTGTGAACCAGTCAGTTACAGGTAGTGGCTGAAATGATGAGATTCTGCTGCATGTGAGCCATTATCTCCCTAAAATCCGGCCATTTGCTTAACCTACAAGTTTACTCCACTCACCTAATTACCCTCTAACCCCTCCAACTATTCCCAAATTCAAATTAC
>JAXBDA010010262.1:0-10867 GCA_036023075.1 Gaultheria prostrata
TGCCGGGAAGGGGTTGATCGGAGCAGTTTTTGATAAAAACTGCTCCGATCAACCCCTTCCGGGTATTTTTTATTTTGACGAATCCTCGCTTTGTACCTTAAAAATACGTTTTAAACACATCTAACGGTTCGGATCGTCGAGATTTGGTCCGGAACCATGAGGTCCGGACGGGGTCCGGACTTTAGTGGTTTGGATGGGAAGTGGACTTTATATATATATATATATAGAGAGAGAGAGAGAGTCCACTTCCTATGTGGGATCCCACATTTTAAAGAAGTGTGGGAGTCACCTAATTCTTCCATTTCCGGATCAAATTTCGACAATCCGAACCATTCAATGAGTTTAAAACGTGTTTTTATGGGCCACCGCGAAAATTCGTCCAAAAAAAATACTCGGAAAGGCTTGATCCGAGTAGTTTTTCATACAAACCGTAGATATATATTTTATGAAAAACTGCTCGGATGAAGCCCTTCCGGGTAATTTTTTTTATGAATCCTCGCTTAGACCCTTAAAAACATATTTTAAACACATTGAAGGGTTTGGATCGTCGAAATTTGATCCGGAAATGGGAGTCCCACACTTTAACAAAGTGTGGGATCCCACATAGGAAGGTGGGTGTGTATATATATATATATATATACACACCAAGCTTCCAATCCGGACGTCCGGGACCAAATCTTGACGATCCGAACCGTGCGTTTTTATCAAAAACTGCTCCGATCAACCCCTTACGGATATTGTTTTTGGACGAATCCTCGTGTTGGACATTAAAAACACGTTTTAAACGCATCTAACGGCTCGGATCGTCGAAATTTGGTCTGGAACTATGAGGTCCGGATTTTAGTGGTTTGGATGGGAAGTGAGAAGGGAGAAGATGAACGATATTTATTTGTCTGACATATGTGTTATTACAATTTTCACCCCTTACTTATTGGGTATTGCTTTATTATTCTATTTAGATTTAAAATTTACAATTTTTACCCCATTTCAAGTTTTAAAATTTGCATTTTGACCCATAGAGTGTCTCAAAACGTATCGGTAGCGTGTCGGAGCGTATTGGAACACGTGTCGGAGCGTATCGGAAAACGTATCCGACTTAGAAAAACATATCCGAGCGTATCGGAAAATAATTGAATATTCGGATACCAATTTTCACGTATCGGACACGTATCGTGAACGTGTCCCAGCGTATCGGTGTCCAATACGTCCAGGATACTGATTCGTTTACCCAGGGAGAGTGTCTGTGCTTCTTAGGCGGGGATGATTGGAGACACTCAGACAAACCTAACCTTTGGCAATATGCACAAAGTGGCTGCTCTCAGAATACCACTGAAACAAGGAATTGGGGATCATGTAGTCTACGACTCTACAATCCTGTAGTGCGGCATCCAAGCCGTTGATTGGCTCGGATTTCATCTCGGCAATGGACGGCTTGGATCATGCAAGTGTCGAGATGAAACCCGAACAGTTGATTGCATGATCAATGGCTCGGATGCCTCACTACAACCCAGTAGTGCGGCTCCGCGCTACAGGATTCCCAATTCCCTGAAACAGCGGTCCCCTAGACCTCCAAGAACCGAGGAGCTATAGAGACGTTATGCTGCAGAATCATGCCCCCAAATCAAAGCCGAAAGGTATCAGGGAGGAAAGCCCTAGAGATGCAAATCAAATTTTGTGCTCATTACCATGCTTCCTTCATTTCATGGTGCAGAGCATCTCACTAATGAGCACATATTTCATGAAAAGGCAGACTTTTAAATTAGAGTTGGTGGAATTCTACCTAGCTACTGATGAATGATATTTCAGACAGAACTTCAAGATAAAAAAAAGTAATCCCTTCTTCCCAAATTGTTCGTCCCTTGTGTGCAATCATACCACTTGAAAAGTTGCATATTGACCGTCTATAATTTTTTTTATTTTGAAACTTTGTTTAGTAAAAGTAATTGAGATCAACAAGATACATATTACATATTAAAAAATTACTCCCTCTGTCCCAAAATTGTCTGGAGAACTTTCAAAAAATACAATTTATCAAAAAACTTCAAACATTTTTTGATATTTGGCGGCTCTCTTGACGGCAGTGATTGCTCCACAGAGCCTGTTTTGAGACGTCAAGTTTGTTCAATTCTCTTAGCTCGGGCTTCTATCAAGCTTCACTAATTTTTTCAAAAAGAATACATTAAATTTCAAAGTTTTCATTTCGCGAATCGGACAATCTTTCTAGAACGGAGGTAGTATAAACTAGAAAATATAAACAATTCTTTGAGGCTTCTGAAATAGTGGAAATTGACCAGCAATTTGAGACTGATGGAGTTATTATACACTCCAATAAAAGATAATCACAGCATCCAGGACTTGAATAAGATCATCTAAACTGAACTGAACTTCAACTATCGAACAGCTATACATTAAACCCAAAGTGGTTGGGCAGGCTCTAACCTGTTCCATGGCGTTTTGGGCGGCGGTCATGAGCTTGGTTGCGAGCCCTAATTTACGGTGGGTCCTTAAAACGGCAAGGGAAGTGATGTGGCCGTGGCATTCGGAGCTCTCCTCCTCCATCTTGGCCAGCACGTATCCGACGATCTTGCCACCGTAGTCCTCCGCTACGTAGAGGAGCTGCGGCCACGACAGGATGTGGTAGAAGTAATACTTCATCTGGTAGTTTTCAGGAAGGCAGAAGAGGTTGCAGGCTTGCATGGCCAGGAGGTCATCGATGGTCGCCTTGCGTATGCACACCATTGTTGTTCGTTGGTCGTCGTATCTAGGGTTTGGATCTGTTCGATGGAGAGAGAGAGAGAGAGTGCGGCTGTTGATGGGGTAGGGCGGGTCTTTGGAGTGTTTGGATTTGGGCTGCGACACAGTTTCTCGGCCGAAGTTCTGAACTTGGGCCTAAGATTGTCTGCAGCTTTGGTCCAATTAGACTTTTATTTTACAACTAAGGGGTGTTTAGGTCTAAATTCTGTTTTGGCTAAATAAGTTACTTGGCTTTTTTTTTTTTTGTGTCTTTGTTCAAATTTTTCTAGTATTTATAAATTTCGTGTCAAACTTTTTTGGACTTTATTCAAATAAATTTGAGTTTGGAATATAATTTTTTATTTTTCTGATTCTTTTCGTCAAGAAGAATCAATAACCCAAAAAAAATTTGACCCAAAACTAACAAATGAGAGAAAATTTTGAATAATGACAAAAAAAAAAAAAACAGATGGCTTATTTAGCCAACGTTTTACGTTCATTGATTCATCTCGACAAAAGAGGGTTAGGAAAAGTACAAAGAACCCTCTCATCAATGACGAATCAACGAACGTAAAAACTTTAACGCAAAACTAACAAACGCAATTTTTTTTAATAAAGACAAAATAAAAAAGTGAAAAAAATGCACAAGAAAAAAAGAGGGACAAGGCCTATATAACTAGATTATATTTTTTGTCTTTATTCTAAAAAGATTAGTCTTTGTTAGTTTCGCGTCGATTTTTTACGAATTATTAGTTCGTCCTGATAAGAGAAATCAGATAAATAAATGATATGAACCAAATTAAAAAAATTTAAATATGGACAAAAATATAGGAGTAAAAAAAATGTCTATCTGTTTGGATTATTTTTGCTTTTAGTAAACTCTTTAAAAGTTTTGATCATTATTGTAACACCCAACCTAAATTTTGTAAAAATATTTGGATAAGTTGGAGAAGAATGTGCAAAGTGTTATAAAGGGGATTATTTTTGCTGAATGGAAGGGGAATTTATAGTTATTGTATTTAGTGAGGAATAAGGCTCATTTCACTTAACCGGCGCCTAAACAGGCAAAATCGGCTAACTGGAGTCATATCTACCCACGCATGAATCCGGTTTGGGCCATTTTTCTTTCTATACGTAGCTTAGTGATATCTTAAGCTGTTTGTCGTGGAAAATTGATAAAACAAGAAAACGATCGAGGTTTTTGGATATGATTCCAGTTTGTGGGATGTTACAAATATTTTTTACCTTCTAGATTTCTCTCTTTGAAACGAACCAATGATCCTTAAAAACAATTCACGCAAAATTAACAAAGGCGAAAAAAAATGGAATACTATAGAATTTTTTTGCTTTGCTCTTTTCCCCTCTAAGAAAATTAATCTACAAATTTTTTGAAAAGTAGAAAAGTTTGTTAAAATGTTTAAAAATTTAACTAAAGACGAAAAATTACACAACTCTACCCAGTTTTTGTATCTAAAATACTTATCTCAAAACTCGCAATCAATTAAAAAGAATAGGGCCACCAAATTTGAAACGACTAATTTTCATTCGACTATTTATTGGCATTCAAAGCGTTCATTTTAATGATGATTCATTTTTTAGATTCGTCAAGAATATGAAACCTTATATAACTCAATATTGAACGCGGGGCTCTGCTGTTTCCATAAGTTGACAGGCACTGTCAACTACATCTAGAACCATCCATCTCGACAATTAATGATTTAGATTTTAAATAAAGACTCTTATGGGGAAGAATCTTCTTTTCCCTGGAAGAGTTTTATTTTAAATCTGAATCATCTAAAACACTTTTAAACAGTCCGGATTGGACAGACAGGCCTGCCAACTCATGGAGACAACAGAGCCCCTGCGTTCCTCAATATTGCATGAACATGATTTTTGACGTGCCTAATATATTTAACAAGTTATGAAGTGAACGGTCCAATCTTTCTTGAAAAGAGACCAAAGAGGAGCTGGTTCCATTTTTTTTAGGCAAATAGTAGGTTGCTGACAACTGCATTGACCAGCATAATCCATGGCTGTATCGTGATTCAATGGGTGATTGAGAACGGTACACCAAACAAGTGGTCTTTTAAAAAGATATCTTAAACCACACTTTTTGCACCAATTCCTTCAACACGACTACACGTCATGGAGTTCATGTTCCTCTATCCTTCCCTTCTCTTTTCCAACTGTCTCACGGCAAAGTGTCTGGGCTAAAATCTCCAGCTCCTTTCTGATCCAGTTTAGTCTGGTTAAAGACATACATTATTGCATTTATGTTGGGATTAAAAAATTTACAAGAAATTACGTGTCTGACTTCAAGAATCAACTCACAATCAATTATATAAAAAACAAACACACTAACTAATCGGACTAATTGTAGGTTCTTTATCCTTCCTTTGAGAATATAGTGTGTCCATTAAGCAATATTAGTATCCCCAATTGCCCCCAATGCGTGTCCGATCAATACATATCGATATCGATGGATAGATAAGGACTTTTGGCGGTCACCAAACAGTCCCATTGTTTTGAATATAGCCCCGTCCAATGGGCAGCCTCACAAGTTGATGGTTTTCCCAACTTTCTTTGTCACTTTCCTTTACACAATAAGCCGTGTATATATAAAGCCCAATTTTGACCAACCACCACCACACAAACAAGCCCTTCTTGGTCTCATAACCTTGACATGGTTCTCATGTTACAAAAGATTTTCCACCCTCCTAAACTGATCTCTTCCAAGCTGGAGAATCACCACAACCGCCAGGCCTTGTCGGCTTCTTTATACTCATTCCGGTGCGATGTATCGAATTCCTTGAACCAGTTATCATGGAATTCGAAATCCAGATCGGAGTTCTTGTCCTTTTCATGGATTCAACAATGTTTGGAGCTTCTTTCCACTCTCAACAAAGCCTTTGCTAAGCTGGTAGTGGAAATAGAGTATCCGGTAAACAAATGGGAAATTCCTTCGATGGAGAAGTATCTGAATTACAGCTTGAAATTGTTAGACTTTCTCAATTCCATCAGTTCCTCGCTTTCTCATCTGGGTCAAGCCCGGGTTTCGATTACTCATGCTCTTAGCCTAGTCGAGTCATCGCCTCAATCGGCCATAGAGCGACTCAGGGCGATTCAGTTCAAGAATCAAAGCAAGGATTTAAAAGTGGAAGAAAAGCTGATGGAAGAAAGTGAGGAAATGAATTACTCAGGAAAGAAATTGGTTTTCCATGAAGCCTTGGAGGAAATTAGGAGAATTGGGAACTGGGTATGCGGAGTTGTGCTGTTTGGCTTGTCTGGTGATATTGAGCCATACGCGGTGATGAAAAAAGCAACAGGTGAATTTCCTGTTTCCTCTCTGGTGGCTCTTGATTTGAGTTTCTCAGAGGCTGTGGCGGCGGGGGAGGAGGAGAAGGCGGTCCCAAAGCAATTGAGAGAGGTGATAAATGAGGCCTCGGCTTGCCTTGTTGAAGCGTCGGGAGATGGAAAGATTGGCAGTGCCGCCAAGGATTTGGAAAGGAAGTTGGAGGCGATGGAGGAGCAGCTGGACGGGATAGGGAAGGAAGCAGATTGTGTTTTCTCAAAGGTATTGGCTGGGAGAAATGAATTGCTCGATGTCCTTCGCCAGCTGAAGCACTAGCAAGCAGCAACATTTACTTTATTATTTTAGTCACTCGTGTGTGTACAACTCGACTAATTTTGAGGCCCAATTCCGACAGCATCATTATCATGATTTGTTTTTGTACCGAGTAAGAATTATTAGTTGGACTCATTTATGCATGGGCATATTTGTAATGTGAAGATTGTGTAATTATATGATTTTCCAGAAATCTAAGAACACAACTATCCGGATACAATCTCGAGCACAACCCCTCACATAAATATAAGTGACCAGTGGCGGATCCAGGAATTCAGCACAGGAGGGTCACCTTTGAAGCATAACTTTGAAAAAAAAAATCAACCGACCAATATGACGAGAAGATAAAATGTTTAAACATTCTTCGTTAATTTGTTTCTCATTTGATAAAATGGGAATCCCAAAAAATTAATGGGTTGATTTTAGCAAAGAGAAAACCATTTTCTAAAATCAACCCGTTTCTGCAAGTGGAAATGGGTTGATTTTAGCAAATGGCCTTTCATCATTTGCTAAAATCAATCAATCGATTTTACGGGATTCCCATTTTATCAAATGAGAAACAAGGTAAGCCAAAAATTTCAAACTTAAACTATTATTATAGATTTCATACATATTGTGCTTGTGATACTTGAGAAAAAAAAAAGAAAGTAAAGTCTTATTCTGCTTATGGTATCTACAAATCATTCAATACTTAGGGTCCTAAATTCTGAATGAGAAATTGAAAGCTTCGATCAAGTACCTATAATTCTCCGATTGAGCTGATTTTTTATAAGACAAATCCAAAAATTATTTTAAATTTATTGAACGCTTCGGATTTTACAGACACAAAAAAAAAAAAAGTTTATGGAATTGCAGGGGGGTCACGTGACCTCCGTATGCCCTTAATACATCTCCGCCCCTGTAAGTGACACAAACATTTACTCCCTCCGTCCCATAAATTTTGTCCGGTACGGAGTCCAAGGACTCAAAGAAAATAGACTTTTGTTAAGAAAAAAATAATATATTTTACACAAATTAATAGATCAATGTTTGTTCTATTAATTTGTGAAAAAAAATTAACATTTTTGTTAATTTTTTTGACAAAGAACTAAGTTTTTTTGAGTTTTTGGACTCTGTGCCGGACAAACTTTATGGGACGGAGGAAGTATTACACAGAACCGATGTGTATGTGAGGGTTGTGTTCGAGATTGTGTCCAAAAGATGATTGTGTTCCTTGGAGTATGATTTTTCTAGTAAATGGAATTTGTTTTGTGAAACTAAACAGCTCTGACCTTGTTTTCTTTGCTAGGCACGCATTTTTAATCACGTTCGTTTTATTTCATTCACTACTAATATTTCACCCACCTTAAATAAGTTGAGATTGAACTTTGAAGAATCAACCTAGCTCTCTGCACGTTAAGGCCGAAACAGAAGAGGTACTCTAACCTATTTGTCAAGTTTATACTAATAAATACATGCACTACCAGTTGTATATGTGTGGAAGGGTCCGTTTGTTTAGAAAGAAATATATGCTAGTGAAATAAGAAAAAAGTTCAGTGAAAGAAGGAAAATGAAAAGAAAAAATATATTTTCTTATGTTAATAAAAACTTCCTAATCATGCTTAAGAGGGAGAAAAATTTACTTTCTAACCTTTTTTCCTGTCTTCATGCTAATCAAAACACTAGAAAAGTGTCATCCTATTCTCTTTCTTATATATATTTTTTATCCTTTTCACTCTAATGAAATTGAACCATGCACTACCAGTTATGAGTCCGTTTGTTTAGAAAGAAACTTATGCCAAAAAGTGAAATAAGAAACAAGATCAGTGAAAAGAAAAAAATATTTTCTTATATTACAATGAAAGTTCTGTAAGAATCATGAAAATAATATTAGGAAACGGAAAATTATGAGTGTGGGGCTACAACTTCTCTGATGAGATCTTCCTTCAATCCGATGAATAACTCAATAGATTTTCCCTCTCCTGCGCACTAGAACAACCACGTTAGCACCGCACTGGACCGTTGAGTCCAGGATGGTACTCCGACGATCAAGTCAGTACTTGTAGAAGAAGATGAAGAGAAAGCTCAGACCTAGGTTTAGGGTAGAATGAGTGTGTACCTTTCTCCAAGCCAACAACAGTACCTTATATAGTGGAGGAGGCCGGGTGACTTGATCTCCAAGTACGGTCGTGTATGTCACGTGTGGTAAACGCTCGGCTGACGTCACTATGACGAATACAAGCGAGTTGGTTGCAGGCACATGCCACCTCTAGAATGGTGACACGTATAACAGGTCGTTCGGTTGACATCACCGTCATGATTGCCAAACGGTTGCAGGCACATGGCCTATTATTCACGCAGTCCATGCTTATGTTGAGTCAGGCGCAGACACCCTTAGGCCAACCCACCTTCCGGTCGAAATGCCTATGGGGTGGTGCCATGCTGGAATGATTACCAGAACGTGCGCCATCCAAGAAGTTTTACATCTAACGTGTCAGCTCATCTAAGCCATTTGAGTCTTTATGAACGAACCCCTACAGGGCCCTCCGTCCGGTCCTTTCGTCATTAACCTCTCGGCCAATTGACATGGAGGTTTCTGGACCTCTCTTTTGATCGACCCATTTGGTTTGGGGTGAGGGTTCGGATATACCGACCCCTACAACGGGCATCATGGGAAGTGACATAAAGTTAACAACATTCACAAGAAAATGAATTTTCTTATGTTTTGAGCAAGAAAATAAAAACTTCCTAAGCATGCTTGAGAGGGATTGTGCAGAAAAATTTACTTTCTAACATTTTTCGTGTCTTCATGCTAATCAAAACACTAGAAAAGTGTCCTCTTATTCCCTTTCTTATATATATATTTTTACCCTTTTCACTCTAATGAAAATTGATCCTATGGAAAGGTGACTCCTATTTTTAAGGCAATTGGAGAGTAATGAAGAGTGGGTTTGAAACTTGGAGTTGCAAAACTAAAAATTCTAAATTGCACTTTGAGATGCTCAGAAAAGAGATTTGAAGAGTGGATTAGACTCCACACAAATGCTAGCGTGGCGAAAACTGAATTGTTGGGATAAAAAAGTTAAGAAATGCTTTGTTCTTTTATAAAACTCTTGAGAAAATTTTACTCCAAAAGTTTTAAATACTTCGTTATTCATATGTTTTCTTCAATTTTTTCAGAAAATTATTTATTATTATTTTTACCCTTTTAGATGTATGCGATATAGCTCTATTCAAAACTTTGAATCACACGCCCTTTAATGCATGTGGACACATCACGCATTCACATCCGACGGTTTTGTACCGAATAGCATATGGAATTGTGTTTAGAAATTGATATATAGCCAGAAAGCCCCTCATTAAAGCAAATCCGACGGGGATGTAAAAGGAGTACTATACCTATAATTAGGGGTGGACATGCTTAACATGAAAAATAAAATAAATTTATATAATTTAGATAAAAATAAATATTTGTATGAGTAATTTCATACTTTAGATATTAGTTTGATGAACTGTCAAGTTAAAAAAGTAAAAGTTTAGTTAAAAGTAGGACTTTTTGACATTACATGACAACATGAACCCGAAACATGACACGAATATTTGGTGAGTTGAAAAATATTGTGGGAATTCATAAATAAGATTATGATACATAACACGAAAATGACACGAAATCACCTGTTGCCCACCCCTACCTATAATATAGCCACAAAACCCCTATAACATAACGGAAACGGGGTGGGTGTTAATGCACCCCTCGGCCATCCGATCATATTTTGGACTGCTAGGATGTGTTTTGATTTTTTACCGGTAAAAATAAATTAAAATTAAATTAAAATTACCGAATGCATCCGGGTCGTCCAAAACATGATCGGATGGCCGAGGGGTGCACGACACAGTGCATAACACCAATCAAAAAACAATGGCTCCAATGGGGAGCCAAATTTGATTCTAAAATAGAACAAATGGAAAAATGGTTCCAAATATAAAACCAAGGATTGCCACCTCAACACTCCAACTGATTTCCAACCGAAATACGCCGGAAATGTTACCTAACTTCACCGAACCCTCGCCGGATTCTGGAAAACTCACCGGAAAAAACTCCCTGGAATTTGGAAACATCACCAAGAAACCATCTTCGTGACCTTCATCGTGCAGATTTCATCGTGGATGAGTGAGATCGAGTGAGGTTCGATGGGAGGCTTGATCGACTGTGTGTAGGAAGGGTCAGCGTATTGACCCACGTGGAGGAGTCCCAAGTTTGACCTTCCAGTCAGGTGATGACAAATGTCACGCACCACCGCGTGACACGTGGCGATCCCTCGCGACACTTACCGCTTGGAGCCATCAGCGCGGGCTACCCCACGTGGTAGCTCCCAGTTGCGCGCTCTTCAAAGCCCAACTAGGGAAACTTCTCTATATGACCATGGGCCATCCATACACGGAGAAAAGCCCATGAGTCTCATGACTGGCTCAGCCCAGATAAATGGGCAAGAGCGCAAGAAGACAGTCCATTTTTAGCCCAAGTAATCA
>JAXBDA010010263.1:0-10864 GCA_036023075.1 Gaultheria prostrata
CTGCGGCTGGGGAGAGTGCAGGGCGGGTCACCTCCGACGACAACGAAGAGGGGGGGGAGAGAGAGAGAGAGAGATGTGAGGGGGCGGGGGGGGGGGGGAGAGAGAGCTGCGTACTGTGTAGCTGCTGCTGCTGCTGAAGAAGGGGAGAAGTCAGATCCCCTTTTTTAAGGGTTTCATGCTTTATTAGGCTTAAAAGGTTGGGCCTATTCCTTTTTATTTGTTTGGGCCAGTTATATGGGCTTGGTACACTAATAAAAATGTATTGAACCACTGTTGTTTAGTCTTGGGCCAAAACTTATTAATAACATTTTATTTATTTGTGGGCCATTAAAACCTGATATAATTTATATATAAATAATAAAAAATAATATTTTTAATAATATAAATAATATTTTATTAACGTATCGTATCCTAATTTTTCGAGAAATGCCGTATCCGCGTATCCGTATCGTGTCGTGTCCGTATCGCGTATCCGTATCGGTGCTTCATAGACTTTAATATTTATTTAAGCTTAAGATACTTTTAGAGATATGTATGGACTTTACTTCTAAACATGCTGAACTGTAACACACATATCCCATCATATGCTTATCGGTCTATTTTACCTCTAAACCTTCGTAATCATAGCATAAGAATTGCAAAACATAATATGTTGACACATACACATAACGTTCCAGATGAGAAATCGGAGAGAGAGAGAGAGATTGCTTTCACATTGATGCCTGATTTGAGATTTTCATTTTCACCAAACAATTGGCATTTACTTTATGATCCTCTGATTATGTTAAGTTTCACTTCGTGGATGTACCTTAATGTTCTCTTTTCTGCCTGATGTTTTCATTTTGTATTTACTTTTATCCGCTTATGCTTTAATGGTCAAGAGAATTGCATTAGATCTCCTCTGACTGTCTGACAATCATTTGACTAAACTTGTAATGTACTATTATCAAAGGATCTCTCCCACAACATACAACCTTTGACAGCACAAAATCTTGTACAACTATAGATAGTTTTTTTTTTTGTTAATTACTTATTCTTAACATGCAAATTTAAGTCCAGTTATTTAAATGGCGCATTCTGTTCAATCCTTAGTTAGACAATTCATCACCCATGGGTGCTACACCGCGCACTGATGCGCGAATCAACAAACTCAAATCAAAGTTGTCTCAAATTCTCGAATGCAAATATTTTAGTTCAGGATTCCATTATATAGAGAAGCGGATTGATTGGTTCTAGGCCTAAAGTGGTGATAGTGGATGCAGCTTTTGTTATACGGTTTTGGGTAGAACTCACCTCCAAAATCTAGCTCATGAAGAGAGGGTGCCTTCATGCTTATATATTTCATATTACTTTGGGTACCAGGCAATGTGGGACTTTGCTTGACACCCTCCTCACATGCAGCGTGCTCACTCGGCAGAATCTGTGGCGTGAAATATATAAGCGTGAGGGCACCCTCTCTTAATGAGCTAGCTTTTGGGGGTGAAATCTACCCAATATTGTATAGCAACTTTAGCACTTCTTAGCACAATTGCAAGCAAGCAACGCATTCGTGATGTTGGAACAAATACCTTTACGCTAAGCAATAGGAAGATCAAGAATGGGATCCGCAGATGCTGGAGGAGATGGAGTGGATACAGAAGTTGTATCCGTACGGCAGCGGAAAACGACGAACATAGACCTATGTAATCTGTGGTCGAGTGGCAAACTCAAGAAGACAAGGTGACTGACCAAGGTCAGCCTACATGGGTGGTAGTAACCAAGGTTCTGAATACCGTATCGGCTTGGGTACCAGTTTTTCAATTGGTACGGTACAGTATCGACCGGTACCGGGTACCGTTTCGGATTTAGCGCAATTACCATTATATATAATGTTAAATACATATTTTATAGCACATTTTATACAAAATATGTTTTGGAAATACTAGTAAGTAACTAGAGCCCAAAAAATTTAGCAAAATATGGCCAAATTAAAAAATAATGGCCCAACCTATAATGTTGAGTACATGAAGCTGAACTAATAACCTAATGTGAATAGTGAAATACCTTAAAAGTATAAAACAACATAAAGCAACAAACAGCCGCAGCAGATCGCCTTTCCTTTTTCGCCGCAGAGCAGGTCCGAAAGCATGTCGGCATCAGGTCTTTCCCTCTCCACTCTCCATCTCTCGATCATCTCCCTCTCTCGATCTGCCTCTCCCTTCCTCTCTTGTTCTTGTTCTCTCTATTGCGCCCTCTGTTCTGCAAAATACCGGCCGATATCGACCTTACCAGTTTCTCGTCCGAGATCAGCCAGAAACGCCGGTAGTCTCCGGATAACACCGGTATTGGAACCGGGACGGAATTGGATGGTAAGGTTACCGTTTTCTTACAAATTCGGTGCGTACCGGCTGGTACGGTACGGGATTGATAACCTTGGTAGTAACTGAGTGATAGGGGCGTAAATGTGTCCATTAACGCCCTTTAACTTATTATTGTTATGCCCGTTTAGTATATTATTTGGAGCTTGATAATCATTCTCTCTATTTCAGGACTTGCGGAACACGTGGATAATATTTAGAATTTAAAAGCCCAAAGACGATTCAATGGGAGAGAAGCACCCAATCCAATTCTTGATGAAAATTTCGATCATTAAACTGATATGGAAATCACGTGGTACAAGTTAAAAGCAATTGGGTATTTTATGTAACGCCCCATGCGGACCACTGACCCAGTACCTTGATTTGATTCACTAGCCACACCACATGGCCCAAAATGCTTAAGCCCAAGGTACTAGTAGTCTCATACATGGTTTGTTATATACTCAAAATCACTTACCAATGTGGGATTAAACACCATATACCCCCAAACCTGGGGTATTACAATCTTCCCCCTTTAGGGATGCAACGTCCTCGTTGCATAGTCCCAGCAACCTCCCCTGGTCTCCGTGGTGGCAGAGCGCATCCTACCCACCACTTGGACCAAGGCGGGGCTCTGATACCATTTGTAACGCCCCATGTAGACCACTAGCCCAATACCTTGATTTGATCCACAAGCCACACCACATGGCCTAAAATGCTTAAGCCCAAGGTACTAGTAGTCTCTTACATGGTTTGCTATATGTCCAAGATCACTTATATAAATAACCAATGTGGGACTAAACATCATCTACCCCTAAACTTGGGGTATTACAATCTTCCCCCCTTAGGGATGCAACGTCCTCGTTGCATAGTCCCTGCAACCTCCCCTGGTGTCCGTGGTGGCAGAGCGCATCCTACCCACCACTTGGACCAGGGCGGGGCTCTAATACCATTTGTAACGCCCCACGCAGACCACTGACCCAGTACCTTGATTTGATTCACTAGCCACACCACACACATGGCCCAAAATGCTTAAGCCCAAGGTACTAGTAGTCTCATACATTGTTTGTTATATACTCAAGATCAGTTACCAATGTGGGATTAAACACCATATACCCCCAAACCTGGGGTATTACATTTTAAATAACTGGGTTTTCATAAGTATATGTGGTACATGGGCCAGCCAAGGAGGAAAACGGTGAGGTTTGGTAAAAGAGCCCATCAATTAGAATTAGGGAATTGTGTTGCCCCTATACACTAATACAAGGTCGACATCTATCTCTACTATAAAAAATGATGAAGCTACTCACAAGAAAGGGCCGCAGAGAACAAAGAGGGATTTGGGTACCGCAGTCAGTGAGCACGGAGCGAACAATGGAGTTCGATTCTTGGATGATTAACATGTTTTTCTCCATGATCGGATAAGTTCTTCGACTAGGGTAACGAGGAAACTTTCTCCGAGTAATGTAATTGTTTAATTTCTAGGGATCTTATTCAACAATAATTGTATGACTTGGGATGATTCATAATTGTTTTTATGAAAGAGCATATTTTTCTTATTAATCGTTGAGTTTGTATTCCGGATATCAAACACTATCATACAATAGTTTTCACTGTTCCAGGATAGTCTCTGAAATGGGTTATACGACGTTAGACGGGTTGTGCCGCCCATTAAGTCTGGTGAGACGACCCGTGCTATGTTGAGACTTTACGGTGTATGAATCCTGTGAATACTCTTGACGATTGTCGAGAGGGATTGCAAGCCCTAGCGATAATCCTTTTTTCTACGCTGAATAGTCACCCTCGATTTTATTCGACTATATTGCAAGGGGAAAGTGGAATCGAAGCCCTAGTCCTTTCTCTCTCTTGTTTTCAAACTTTAATCGCTCTCTAGTTAATTTTAGGTAAATCAATTCAAATCCAAACTTCCATTTTATTTTTGGATTAAATTAGAATCAATTGAAATTGCAGCAACTTAGCTTTTTACTCCCCGTGGACGATTTCGGACTTAAGCATTGTTCTTCGGAATAATAATTAATTCATTGTATTATAAATTATATTTTTGGTAAGGTAAACGACCTATCACTGAGCACCTTCAACGGAATAATATGAGATTGTCTCAATAAATGTCACGTCAGCACTCACGAAGTGCTTCCGTAACGAGGGACTATAACACTTGTATCCTTTGTGTCCGAGAGTAACCAAGAAAGATACATTTGTAAGAACGAGGATCAAGCTTATCACGACCAGGAGAGAAATTATTTACAAACGAAACACAACCAAAAAATTTTGGGGGAAGAATATAAAGATCCTTGTCAGGAAACATGACCTAATAAGGAATTTTGCCATTCAAAACCCGAGAAGGTGTTCTATTTATTAGATAATTAGTTGTAAGGACATAATATCCCCAAAAAAGTTTTGGAACGTTCATGTGAAGCATAAGAGCACGACTTAGAGCTAAAACGGGTCCATTTTTCGGTTCCGCAACCCCATTTTGTTGAGGGGTGGTGACAAAAGCAGTTTGATGAATAATGTCACGAGTCTCATTAAAATGCGTAAATTGATGAGAAAGATATACTTGGGCATTATCAGTTAGCAAAATATATAATTTAGCATAAAACTTATTGACAATCTCAGCATGAAAAAATGAAAAGACAAAACATAATAGGTGTTGTACCTATTAGCAAAATATATGAATGGGAACGAGAATATGGTACACATCATGTCGTAAATTGTGGTACGGTGTTGTACCTTTTCCTCGACAAAACTCTACTCTCTAGTTTTTTCCGTTATTGAATTTGAATTCCTATTTAAATTTTAAGATTGCTACATTCCACTATTTCAGACCGAAGGTGTACCATGTAGCAGAACTTGCATTCCAAAAGTCTATTCGCAAGTACCCACCTTTGTTGGTGACTAGCAAGACCCAACTAATGTCCCAATAGGCATTAACGTATTAGGTCTACTTTTGCCCAGTTCCAAATTGGTGCGTCCTAAAAAATAGATACACACATAAGTACGCATACACTCACAGATACATATACAATGATAAGCACCTAAGAATCCTAATTCTTAGGGCTTAAAGTCCTCCATTATGTTGTTCTCGTGTGTACATCGGCGTTGATTAATTAGTTTTGCACAGAAGGTCTTGTGCTAAGTGTTTCAAGTAATTTCGACGTGAATAAGGCGTATCTGTGAGTGTGGAATAGCTCCTGGAGGTGTTGAGGTATGAGGCATGGGTCATGACGAAGTCCGGGAAGCCATTAGAAGAAGTCCTGGAACAAGCAAAGAAGGACCAAAGTTGTAAATTCAGCAAGAAGGCAAAGTCCGAGATTTTCCAGATTGGTACCGGTACCTGTCATGGTGGTACGGGTACCAATCACTCTCTCTCCTTCTCCTAGATCTACTTTCTTGATCTTTTCCCCTTTTCTTCCTTAGTTTTTGGGAGCTTTTGAACAAGATCTTCTTCTGTACTTTAGCTATATGTAAAAGTTGTAAAGATCAACTTTTTTAATAAGTTTGTACTTTTCAAATTCTAGTTCTGAGTCCATTTTATAATCCTTGATTCTTAAATACTTGGTTAAACAACATGTTTAGAGTAATTTTTATTTGCATCTTGCTGGATCTCCCATCTATGGGAGTGGTAAACGCCTTAGGCTCGGCCTAGGGTGATTGCCGCTCTATGGCCTACGTGGATTCGTGATTTGTCACACATGGGTTATCAAAGTAAGTTTGTGTTTAATACATGCTCATAACCACCAAATTGAAAACTCAAGGTTGTTATGTTTTTTATTATGTGTCGACAATAAGTTTGGCAAGCATAATAAGTAAATCGATGCCTTTGAGGGTTTAACAAACTTCCAATCGAGCCTTGATCAAACCAAACACGGGAAATAATAAAACTGGGAATTCATGAAATTATTTTTCATTTGAGCTCATAATCACCAATAGACTCGATCGTGTGCAATTTGTGAGAATCATGGATCTATGTAGGCTATAGGTGGTATGAACCTTGGCCCGAGCCTCTTTGTTAATTTCAAGCAAATCCGTATTTTTAGTTTTAAATTTGGAAATTGTAGTCTTTGAAATCACCAAAAATCAAACATCAAAAGGGTTGGCTACCTATAGCTAAAATTCACTGTTACAATGGCAAGCCTTTTCACTCCATTAAACCCCATTCCCTGTGGTTCGACCTAGGACTTACTGAGATATTCTTGCACGCGCCTACATAGCCCTACAATTGGGGTTAGACACTTAGAGATACAATATGTGGTCACAAGCATACACACGCGTGCGTGTGCGCGCACACACGTGCACACAGGGCTGTTTTTAAGGATTCTAGGTTCTTCTGACGCAAGTGACGGTGACAAGTCTTTTCAGAAGGGAGATTCTTGCTCAAGTGCAAGAGACTTCAACCCTTAGTTGCAAAATCCTTCTAAAATGGGTGCTCAAATCAGCGCTCCCAAGATGGGACCTTGACGAAAATTTTACTCGTAAAGCAATTATGCTCCTTAAGATGGGCCATTAAAGCAATTATTCTCATACTTTTAAGGATATGGCAATAAGAATTTGAAAATCATATGAGTCAAGAAGTTTTGCAAATTGAAAATATATAACTTCCAAAAAATTTACTCTTTAAGATGGGGAAAATTCTCAATAAGTATCACTTTTCCTTCAATGATTAAGTATTTAAAGATATTTTATGTACTTATTTAAATATTATCTATATATGCTCCTTAAGCGCTCCCAATCTTGGGAACTTCTAGGTGCCTCCGCTCCCACTTTCAGACCATTTAAATTTTGTGTTCTTGTGTGCTTGAGCTATTTTCTGTTTTCTAAAAGTGGTTTCATCAAAGCAGTGTGTATATACTTCCTCTTGGAATGTGTCAATAATAGAAAGAAAGTTGGAAGTATTGCACCTTTACAGTGCAGATGAAAAATTGGCTTCCATTGGTGTTAGGACCTGCATTGGCCATGCTCAACACTCCGGGTCCAACATGCTTTACTGCAAAAATTTAACATTAGAATATCAGCAGTCATATACCTCACTAACTAACAGCTTAAACAAGAAAGACAGAATTGACGAAGAAGTGAGTGCTATAAATCAATTGAGCTGAACCTGAACACTCACATGTGAAATTCTCATCTTCAAAACTAGAACCATAAATGCTGATACCTCCGGTGCCCTGCAGCCAGCAAGCATCACAATATATTCACAGAATATTAGATTCTACTTGCAAAAGCATGTAGGTCATGCCCCTCCCAAACCCCACAAGTAGTATCCTCACATGTTGGCAGGTGAAAGCAAGAAAGAAAGAAGCTCACATCTCCTTCGGTGAAGTCCCCTCCCTGGATCATGAATTCTTTGATAATACGGTGGAAGGAGCATCCTTTGTAGCCATATCCTTTCTCCCCTGCACAATTTTTTTTAGAAAAGATACATAAATAACACTAAGTGCCACTGCCACCCAATTGTTTTCGCAATAGTAGTATTTGTAAATCCGTTCATATGGGCATATATCCAATATATATATATATATAGGAAGAGCTTCCCATCCAAACCATTAAATACGGACCTAACGTCCGGACCACACTTTCCGGACCAAATTTTGACGATCCGAACCGTTAGATGTGTTTAAAAGGTCCAACGCGAGGATTCGTTAAAAAAAAATATCGGGAAGGGCTTGATTGGATCACTTTTTGATAAAACTGTACATATACACGTTTTATGAAAAACTGATCCGATCAAGCACTTCCCGATAATTTTTTTGATGAATCCTCGCGTTGGACCTTAAAAACACGTTTTAAACACATCTAACGGCTCAGATCGTCAAAATTTGATCCGGACGTACGTCCGGATTTTGTGGTTTGGATGGGAAGTTGTTCGTATATATATATAGGGAGAAACATGTTGAGATTGATGTCTCCTATACATAATGCTTCAGTTTCATCTTTCAAAACTCTACAGCTTTTTTTTTTTTTTAAAAATAAATTACCCACGTTAACAACTATGAGTTTTCCGAACTAAAGTACCACTTTTCTCCAATTACTGTATGATTAAAATATAATTACAGGACGTGGCATAACCATAGCCCATAGGTGTAAAGATACACATCTCCTAAAAGGCCCATTGATATAGCGTTACTTTAACAGCAATGGTCATAAAGCTGGAAGGAATGACCAACAAGTACTTGCCTGTGCACAAAGCACGAAAATTCTCAACAGTTTTCGGAACAGTGTCGCCAAAGAGGCCCATTACAATCCTACCAACAGGTTCACCCCCAATTTCTACGTCAAAGAAGCACTTTGTCGTCACTTTAGCCTGCAGCTCCAGATCCTAAAAGAAATATGCCAGATGTTTAAGTCAAATATGTACGTCCACCAAAATGAGTTCTGAATATGTTACAGACTGTTGTCTCCAGATCTGTGCTCCTATTTCATGGTTGTTTTGAAACAATGGAGCTCAAGCACGAGGATTGTGGTTGCCTAGCTAAGAAATCTCCTACAAAGTTCTCACAGACCGTGGACAACTAATCCAATTTCCATTACTTGAGACGAGTCGTAATGACAAACACAGAGTTCAAAGCAAAGTAACAAATAGAGGTTCTTACGCTGGCCATGGAGTTGGTACACACCATTCTATGATTTGGAACTGAAGCCAATTTGGAACGGCAAGTTGTGGAAAAGCAGGACTGGTAATGCCAGCTTGAGGGCATTACTGTTCCCAAGAAGGATAAAGCTTTAACTTGGAAACAGTTTGGGTGCAAATGCTTTATTCCTGAATTCGTAATCGGCCTTTGAACATACGAAACATCTCGGCTGAAACTTCCCTGAGAAGCAATGAATATTATTCGGACAAGCACAAAAATCAATGAATAAAATTGAATCCCTCAACCAGCCTGTTGAAGGAACACAACCAAACAAAACAGGGATGAGTGTAATCTTTCCGGATGAATGCATGTAAAACTATCTTTTTGCACATTTAGCAGGAGGGGAAACGGCAAATATAAATCTGCATCACGACAGTGGACCTGACCTAAACATGTTCATCTAATTCATGACTAAGGAGCAACTCGTAAATAGAACAAAAGCCTTTCATCTGAACAAAAGTTACAGAAAGTATCAAAAATTAATTTTCTAAGTAAAAGCAAATGCAGATTCCATCTCATTTAATCTCCTTTTTGGCCCTCTACATTGTGAATGGCGTGGCAGGAATAAAAAATCATCAACCATTAAAGCCAGCTAGATTGGTTGAACTAGCCATAGCCGGGCTCCACACTGCCGAATAGGGTAATACTCCCCACCCAAATGACAAACCAATCAAATAATGTAATCACATTCCAATCTAATAAAGGAGTCCCTATTCTTTGGCACCAAAACGCCTAAGCTTATCCTGCCTTTAACAAAAACCTTACGCCCGGGCATTACATATGATACAAAAGATAGAGGTACAAGAACAGCCATTTAATCTCCATCAAAGACTGCATTATATCCCTTACGAACTAGAGGATGTGAAAAGATTGCGCATCTTTCCGCTAAAATGGGTTGGAATGCCTGTATGCTTGATCTATGCAAAGTACGTGCTCCAATCAACAAAACTGGATTTGTCCGACAATAATAACATGGCTGAAAAAAACAAGGAGAGCAATACTCAAAGGGCCTCCAGTTCAAAAAAAAAAATACTCAAAGGGCCTGTTTGATAACCCTCCACACACTTGGGATTGGAATAGCAAGCTGGTGTTTGGGTTAGGAGTCCCATGGGATTCTCAATCCCCCAACGGGGGGTGTTACTATGAATCCCATCCCAAGGGATTGAAGGTGAGAAGACCTACTTACCCTCAAAATCAATCGGCAAAACCTATGTGAAGCTTCCACCATTCAATCCAATCCTATCCTACCTAAAAACAAACGTGGTAGATAATAATCCTATCTTTCAATCCAGCCCAAAACAAACATGCAAATAACTAATCCCACCTCATTACCAATCCCAACCCTAATCCCATATCTGTTATCAAAAAAGAAAGATTGACTCCTCTCGCGATGCCGGTGAAATAGGAGAGCGGGAACTTTTAGAAATGGAGAACTAGATCTACATGTATAAGCAAAACTGTTAGACCTGGGACTGGAATTGGAAAGCACGGCAAGAGGCTGAGATCACTTGCGCCCCCGAGATTGTAGAGACCATAGCTTACTGCCTTACTGTGGTTCCACTGAACTTTGTTTTGAGGCCGTGAAGGATAAGGCTGGCTGCACGTGAGCATCTCCAATTCAAACCTTTTTTTTTGGGGTAAATTTCACTGACCTCCCCTGAGGTTTCTGAAAAATGCAAGGACCTCCCCTGAGGTTTCTGAAATATCACTGACCTCCCTTACTTTTGAAACTATTATCAAGATTCCCCATCTGTTAACTTTCCATCCAAAAACCGTTAGTTTGACTATGAAATGACGAAAATGCCCTTTTCTTTTGCCACTTACCATCTTTATTACCCTTCCCCATTTGAATTGTATATATGCATATACGATATATGT
>JAXBDA010010264.1:0-10862 GCA_036023075.1 Gaultheria prostrata
AATGCCAAAATTTGGTTATTGGCTAAAAGGTTGTTATCTTTGATTATGCCAATGTGAGCCAATTTTTTAACAAACATTGTTAACTTTGGTTATTTAGATGTTTTGATTATTCCATTGGTGATGCTCTAAAGGGGATAGGATCGGTTCTCATTTACTGATGGTAGAAGACAACATGTTAGGGGAGGGAGGGAACTTCCTTTTTGGAATTTTTTTTATAGGAAACTTGGTATTAAACATTTTCCTTTTGTGATTTTTTTAATGGGAAACCTGGTGGTAAAGTCAAGAGACCAATTAGTAGTCAATATCCAATAAGGAATGTTAAATGTAAAGGTTTGAAAATAAGTGAATATTTTGTCTCATCCAATATGATTATATCCATCTTTGTCCGTAAAGTAATTTCTCCCCAATTTGAATAGGTGGATAGGCTGTTAAAACTAAATGGTAATATATACTTGGTAATGTTTCAAAATTTAAAACTAAATGGTAATATTTTTAAAACTTGAAGTTCAGATTGAATAATTTCCATCATTTAAAATTTAAATTTTTAAAGATTTTCTTGATGCCACTTGTCGCTCCCACGTTTCTCCACGCAAAAACCCATGCTGCAATAATAATATAGATGCATTCATTTTTAGGTATTTATGTACCTACATATACACGAGTATATATATTTACATAATATGCATGTATATATATTATTACATATTTAAAAATATGTATATCATTTATTCATACCCATTGTAAAAAAATATGAGTTTTTTTGAATTTAGAATCAACCAAAATAATTAGCACCAAAACACCCTCTAAAGAGGTTTGAGACATCATGGCGCCGGCGGTGCACCCGGCCACATGCACTAGCTAACTTCTAGGTTTTGAACTGAACTAACTTCTAGGTTGTGCTCACATTGGCATACACATAGCAAGACTCAATTATCCGACAAAAAAGAAAAGAAAAAGAAAAACAAGACTCAATTAGAAACGCTACTCCTACAAAATATTCTTGGAACATTTTGTTGTTAAAGTAATATTTTATTGTCTAATGAAAGTTTATTTCATGTGACTTGAGTGATGTAAATGAGGAAAATTTAATTTGTAATTATATAATGATAGGAGCGTTAATTCCGAAACGGGTACACGATATCTAACCGGTACTACTATATACGGGTATGAAAAAGGGTAACCGGTAGGATGTTCTATCCATAATGGGGCCTAAAATAGAAGAAGGCGGCAAGAAGCTTTTAATTCACCTCCTTTGTTGATCAAAAAAAAAAAAAATTCACCTCCTTTGGCAAAAAAAATTAAACCTATTTTTTGGTTTATTCATTTTGTCTTTATTCAAAAAAAATTCGCAAATGTTAGTTTTGCATCAAATTTTTGTGATTTATGGTTACTCTAGACGAGATGAATCTAAAGAGTATAAAATTATAGTCAAAACTATTTTTTTTTTTGAAAAAAGCCAAAGATATGTGGTTTATTGGATTAATTTTGGTTTTATTCAAAAAATAATTAATTTTCACTATAATTTCATACTTGTTAGATTCGTCTTGTCGAGAGGAACCAATAAACTATAAAAAAAATTGACGCAAAACTAATAAATGCAAATTTTTTTTAAATAAAAACAAAATGAATAAATCAAAAAATCAATTTCTGATTTTTTTGTCAAATGAGGCGGCGTATAACAGAAGCCAGCACACTCGACATTTATTACATGCGTGACTTCCACAGTGGGCAATTCCGACCTTATCAGATTCCTATGGTATAGGAATATCCTAGAAATTGTGTGATAATTAATTAATAATACTACCTCCCTAGTCAAAAAAATTATACGGTCAAAGTTATAAAAAGATTGTCCAGTACGTAAAATGAGAACTTAAAAACAACATATTTATGCAAAAAAAAAAAAAAAAACAGAGAGAGACTCTTATTCAGTAATTACAGGTATTATCTAGTAACTTGGGGAAAAAAATTTACTCTCTTAGTCCCACATTGTTTATCCACTTTTATTATTACGGAGCTGTAGAAAATTGCCAATTATTTTAATTTAATATTTTCTTTATGAAATACAAATTTTGTTTGATAAATCTCAATTAGCTCTATTCGATAAATTTTTTTTAAATTATTTCAAACATCATAAATTATGAGATCGACGATTTTGCAAATGGCAACATAAATCAAAATCGAACAAATGAATTGAGATAGAGAGAGTAACATTTTGATAAAATGCATTCTTTTTAAAGTTTTCGTTTGCATAATGTTGAAATCTATAAAATGAGCGACTTGAATTGACTTTGAAACACCATGCTTGTGGCTAGGTTCAAAATAGCGTGCTCAATTAAAAATGATATACAATGTTCTCGTTTTCATTCTGCTTTATTACTATTATTATTTTTTTCTTTTTTTGATCAAGTGAAATGCTATAAATAAGATACTCCAAATTGTAAAGCTCATAATTCTCGAATCCCCGGCCCGACCCCTCTCTCTCTCTCACACACACTCTCTCTCTCTCTCTCTCTCACACACACACACACACACACACTGATTCTCTCTCTGTGTAACCCTGTGTGTGTTATGGCGAGTAAAAGTCGTTCTGATTTCAAGGCAACCTCGCGACCAGCGACCATATTCGCACAGGTGTTAGCCATATCAGTGTTCATCCTTGTGCTTGTATGGCTCCTACACTTCAGGGGAGGCCTTGCTTACAATTCACCCAACAAACAGAAGATTTTCAATGTAATTCTCTCTCTCTCTCTCTCTCTCTCTCTCTCTCACCCACCAACACTAATTACCAAACATGCACAAAAATCTTCAATTAATTGATTTTTTTCTTTTTTCTTTTTTTTTTTGCAGGTGCACCCATTGGTAATGGTGGTTGGGTTCATTTTAATATCAGGGGAAGGTAAGAAACGTTATGGTTAAGGGTAATGTTTTTCCTGCTACCTAATTTTCATATACTGGAATAATTAATCTGGATTAGATCAACTCTAGGTGTAGTGAACAGAAAAATTTGGACTAGTTTGGCTTGGAACTATGGAAGATGTTAAGAATTTGGAGAAGAGTGTGGACATGGTGGAAAAGGATGTCCTTATCGCGCATTTGATTGCTGGATTATCTTTTGGCATGATTGGAAGTGGTAGAGGAAATATGTTAGTCCCCAAGATAATCAAATAGGAGTAATAATAGATTTATTTGGAGAGGTGCTGGTGTGCACTCCCTTGTGTGTTTTCAGTACGGAATCAGTTGAGTATATTGTTGATTTGGATGGGATAAAGAGTAGAAAATTAATTGTGATAGTTGAGAAAATTAATCTCAAAAGCCCTGATATCTAATACTCCCTCCGTTCCAAAATGATAGTCCATTTTGGAACTGCATGTCATTTTCTCGGCAGGGCTTGTTGAGTAGAGCGCACAGCAGAGTCTCCGGGTTCGTGTTTTCAGTACGGAATTAGTTGTGTATATCGTTGATTTGGATGGGATAAAGAGTAGAAAATTATTTGTGACAGTTGAGAAAATTAATCTCAAAAGCCCAGATAAATAATACAATGGATAAAATAATACCGCCTGGAGTAGGTGGAATTATATAGTACTATTGTATTATATGCGGTACTAAGTGAACAAATAGTCTCACTCTAGTCCAGTTTCATCTTTATACCTTAGACAACAGCAAAACCTGTGGGGCCGCATGTTCTCCAAGCACCTAGTCCTACGCTTTTAATATTGGATCCGACTTTCCCTTGGACTTTAATTTGCAAAAAAAAATAGCCCAATATTTGCTATATTCTGTTTGTCAAGTTACAAATCACTGCTACAAACTCAAATTGGATCTGTGTGACTGTGTTAAGTTGATTTGTTTTTTGAAGCAGAAACAAAATCTGAGACTGTGAGCATCTGTAAGTAACTATTCAAAATCTAACAGTAAAACTGAACGTTTCTACCTCGCATGACAATTGGATGCGTTAACTTATGTGGTGTGCTCCGATGGGCTTTTCAAATATGAGCATTGAAACATTATTTTGTGAATTTAAAAGAGTGTCATCTACAAGAAAAAACATAACCGTAAATCATAAGAGACAAATAGAAGTAAGTGGTTAAGTGAAATGGGTATGACCGTTCTTGTCCTTGAAGTACTTTCTTTGTAAATGGGTGTGGCATCCCGTCGATACCTTTTCTATAAATTTTATCAGTTATCAAAAAAGAAATGTAGATTGGAGATCGAAGCCTTTTCCTTACAGAAACTAGCACTGGTTGATTCATTTTGGCTTTTGTAGTGCTAGATTTGAGACTCAAAATCCAAAGGAAAACAAACTCATTGGGGATTACTGTTTCGTGGATCCGTTGATGCCTAAGAAAATTGTATACAGGTGGACAGTGGACACACACTCACAGATGTATATGTATATATATAATGAACTGGCTTGGTATATGGTTTTGAAACAGGTATCATGATGTACAAGATAGTCCCAGCACCAAGGAAAACCCAGAAAATGCTTCATCTCATATGGCTTTTCATAGCTGCAGTTGCTGCAATTGTGGGTATTTCTGCAGTTTTCAAGTACCACCGTGAGCTTGCTATTCCACACATGTACACATTGCATTCCTGGATTGGCATGTCCACCATCTGCTTATTTGGTATTCAGGTTATACACTTTATCATTTCTAAATATATATGTAGGGTTAATGCACTAAACATTCGTCAATCTGGGTTTGTGGAACTTTGATCCACCATGTTCTTATTGCATCAATTTAGTACCCAAAGGGTGAAAGGTTTCTCGATTTTCTCCCTGCGAGTAACCAGGGGTATTTTTGAACATAGCCTTGGTACAAGAATCTATAATTGTGGTTAACAGTCAGAGTGTAACAATACCAGGAGTTATCGGAACATGCCTAGCAGGAATTGGGAGTAACGGTCCTAAATTTTTTGAAACCAGTTTTAACGAAAAATATAGAGCACTTAAAGCGGTTCTAGCAGCCAAGTATTGGCCGTGTGGCTCGTTTTGTGACGCTGCACAACAACCGCGATTTAAACCCTTGTTTCAAATACTAACCCAAATCTTGTGAATTACTGTTGTCAGTGGATGGTTAGTTTCTTCTCCTTCTGGTGGCCTGGTGCAGAACAGGAAACAAGGGTTAGGCTCGTCCCATGGCACGCAGTGTTCGGCATGGTCATCTTCTTCATGGCTATTCTCACCGCTGAAACCGGTTTGATTGAGAAATTTACCTTTCAAAACCTAAAGGCGGACAGCCAGGAAGCTCTCATAATAAATTTTACCGGTCTTTTACTAATCCTATTCGCAATCTCTGTTGGCCTCTCAGTTCTCCTTCCGCGGAAAAGTTAGAAAATACCATCTTGACGTTGAAGTTACCGTCTGTGTCTACATGTAACATTAATCAGTTGTACGTATTGTTTAAGGTTTTACGTGACGTTAGTAAGATTGTTTCAATGCAACGATATTTGGTATTGTCGTGTGAAATGGAAAAGATTGCATTTTAGCCTCGTTCTGTATTGAAATTGTAGTATGAAAATTCTGTGAAATGTAAATCGAAGACCTTTTTATGGCCGGGATAGTATTTGTTTTATCTTTCATATTTACATTGCTTATATGCTTACACAAGGGAAATGAATGGTTCAGGACTTCAGGGTCCACCCGCACACTTCGATTATTTCTCTCCCTGATTCGGTTAAAGACATACCATCAAAGCCGAGACTAGGGTATTCATAAGAAATTATTTTTTGCGACCTGACCTGACAAATCAAACCAGCTCGCTTAATGTAAAACTATGAATACCTTGTAATCGCTTCCCGGCTCTAATTTATAAGTACTGGTACAAAATATGGATTTGAATATTGTGTCATATTCTAGTACGTACGTACTAGGAATTTTTTGTGCATAATTTTATTCATGAAGGTACTTTCAAGAGAGTTTCTAAAATGATGACAACTGCTTCTCAACAAATTTCGGTTAAATTAGGTAAAACTATCGCATCCATCAATTCCGTTCGCCCAAATAGCAACTTAAGAAAGGGGTGAATTGATTTTCTCAAATACAATGTGGAATTAAAATATGAAATGCAAGAATACAAGATATTCAAATTCTGCAGCAGATGGAGTTGGCTCAAACAGATTAAGAAATAAACCAAAGCGAGATTATTGCAATTGAAAACGCAGCGATATAGCTAAATGAATTCAAGCACAGATGCAATAGTATATGACAAAAATTTAAGAGCGAAGGGAAAGAGAAATCAAACACAGATGTATCATAATTCAGTTCGCAACTTCACGGCCTAGTCCACTCCCCAAGTGTCCAACCTGGAATTTGCGGCACTATCTCCAATACTAGTTGCAATCTTTTTAGCTTCGCATATGCTAGACAATCTTTACAACGAGCAACATATCCCCAATCACTCCAAGTATTTTTTACTCTAGTGTTGGTCACACTTAACCCAACTATTATTTACTTTCGTGCTATCATCTTGGACCATCAGAAAAAATTTCCAATTAAGGGCTACTGTGCAGCCATGGATTACCTATGTAATAGGAAAGGGAAATAATACCTTCCTTTGGTTGGACAATTGGCACCCATTAGAGCCTTTATTTGCTAAGTTTGGCTCAAGGGTCCTCTATATTGGCAGGAATCTTCATGCTAAAGTTGCCTCTATCATTGTTGATCAACATTGGCAGTGGCCTAGGAGGCGGGATTTTGTGACACGGGAAGTTCTTAGCTAGGAACACTCCAGCTACTTTCCTTCCTAATTTGGATCTGGAGGATTCTGTGGTTTGGAATTAACTCCTACTAGGAAATTTACTGTTAAATCTGCATGGGAGGCTTTCCGGTGTCCTAAACCTTTGGTTCCATGGACCTCAATGGTTTGGTATAAGCATGTTGTCCCTAGATGGTCCATTATCCAGTGGCTTGCAGTGTTAGAAAGGCTTTCCACCATGGATAGATTACAGCATTGGGGAGTTATATCAAATGCTCAGTGTGTCCTTTGCGCTTCTACAGTGGAGACCCATGCTCATTTGTTCTTTCAATGCCCTTATTCCACACAGCTTTGGAAAGCTATGCAATGTAAGCTTAGAGCTTTTTGTTCGGTGTTTTCTTTAAAACTGATTTTAGATTGAATGGTGCAACATCATTATGGTTCACAGTTTTTGTGTCTGGTTTCTAGCTGCCTCTATCTATCATATATGGGGGGGAACGGAATAGAAGGGTTTTTCGGCATTGTAATTCAGATGTGCAGCTGCTGGAAGCTAAGGTTGTGACTGACATTAGAGCATGTGTGAGCTCTTGGAGGAATATTAAGAAGTTTGATGTTACCTTGGCTTTATGCTCCTTGTGGCGCTTCCCAAATCGAATTTTTGAAAAGGGTTGATGTTTTATTTTGTGTTTGTTTTTTAGCCTTAGTGTTTTTGTTGGTTGTTTAGGCTCTTTTCGGGCTATTTTTTTGTTGTCCTCTTGTAATCTCGACTGGGGTATGCCCCTTTGATTTTGTATTTTGTCTTCTTGGTGTAATAAAATCTTTACTTACCCAAAAAAAATAAAAAAATAAAACACCTAACCCCAAGTGAGTTTCTCTCCAAAATCACTCATGAAAAGATAATCTCTTATGAACAAGCCTGTACAATCCCTTTTACAATGAAGATCAACTTATAAAATAACACTCTCTCCAAGTGTGGATAAAAACAAGATGAAGCTTGGAGTTGACAAATTGAGAAGGCTCAATGCAGATTTTGTTCTTTTCTCTCATATTTCCCTCCATGTAATAGATTAGGAATGACGAATGGAAAAAAAAAAAACTATAGCAGGAAAAATGATTAATCATACTGGCATTGGGTGGATATAATAGAGAAGATTGAGACTAAAGATATGGTTAAAGTGGTAGAGATAAGGAAATAGGAAGCCTACTAAGGAAAAGATTGATATGGGTGGGATTCGATTTTCTTAAGATAATTGACTGCTAAATTGCTAATTGAGCCCCACATGATTATTTTACACCTGATTCCCATTTTAAAGAAAGCATAAAGTTACTCTAATTATATAATGGGACCCCAAGCACTAAAAACTGGAGTAACAGGCCAAAAACATTCATAATGGGCTCCTAAAATAGTTCATAGGTATGACTCCTAATATTTAGCAAACCATTTGCTCAATTGTGTGGTATGTTGGGTCCGGAGTGCCCCCATAGATTTGGTTACACGATGCCACTCCCTGCGACCGCTCTAAAAACAGACTTGCTGGTGCGATGTCGAATGCCATAAAAGACTTAATTAAAGCCCTTCCTAATACCAATTGGTTTTAGGAGAGATGGTGGAAAAGCGGTCCGACAAGTGGTATCAGAGCCAAGAGGTCATGGGTTCGAGTTGCGCGAGCGTCACCGTGAGGGAGGGATTGTTGGGCCCGGAGTGCCCCCATGGATTTGGTTACACGATGCCCCTCCCTGCGACCGCTCTAAAAACAGACTTGCGGGTGCGATGTCGAATGCCAGAAAAGACTTAATTAAAGCCCTTCCTAATACCAATTGATTTTAGGAGAGATGGTGGAAAAGCGATCCGACATGGTATTCAGTGGACTCCCGATACAAGCTCCCAAGGATTGTCCTAACACGACTCCTACCACATTAATTAAATTTAGTTTTCAATTCTTTTCTTCTTCTTTTTTTATCGGCTTTAGTTTTCATTTCTTTGCCACTAAACTTTGCAAGCCAATTTGTATCTGTGTTATGAAACTAAGCAGATAATAAGAGCTGGAAAGTAAATAAAGAGCTGGACACAAATATATAGAAAAAGAGTTAGTCTTCTGGACTACTCCAATATCATTCAGAGTGGTATTTTACTTTCTGCTTTTCTTTCTCTCTTTCTCGGTGTCCTTTCAACCAATACATGAATCACTTATATAGATAGAAATGAGAGACAGAGAAACTAAAGAGAGTATGGCACCATATTAATGGTGCTGCCTAACCATCACCTATATTTCTTTAGTACTGGTCATCCATACCCTGTATTCATAACACTCCCCCTTGGATGACCACATACTACTAATATGCCTCATTAAAACCTTACCAAGGAAAACCCAATGGGAAAAACCTTTGGTGAAGGAAAAAGAGTACATAGTGTAAAAACTATCAACATATTGCCTCATTAAAACCTCGCTAAGGAAAACCCAATGGGACAAAACCGTAGACGAAGGAAAAAGAGTACAATTGTCTATCTTTTAACTCAATTACTCCCCCTCAACTTTGCATGATATGTCTTTGATTCGGCGCATGCCAATACCGTTAACCAGCTTCTTGAATGTTGAGGTTGGTAATGCCTTGGTGAATAAGTCTGCCAGATTTTCACTAGAACGTATCTGCTGAACATCAATATCACCGCTTTTCTGGAGGTCATGGGTGTAGAAGAACTTTGGTGAAATATGCTTAGTTCTGTCCCCTTTGATATAACCAGCTTTAATCTGCGTGATACATGCGGCATTATCTTCATGTAATATGGTCGGGCTATCTTTGATAGAAGATAATCCACATTTCCCCCCGAATATGTTGCATCATAGATCTCAACCAAACACATTCACGACTTGCTTCATGGATCACAATAATTTCAGAGTGATTAGAAGAAGTAGCGGTCAATGTCTGTTTCACAAACCGCCATGAAATAGCAGTACCACCACAAGTAAACACATATCCGGTTTGTGACCGGGCTTTATGTGGATCAGATAAATAACCAGCATCTGCGTATCCGATTAATTGTGACTTTGATCCATTTGAATAGAACAAACCCAAATCAACTGTTCCTCGGAGATAACGAAATATGTGCTTAATTCCTTTCCAATGCCGTTAAGTTGGAGCAGAACTATATCGAGCCAATAAATTGACTGAAAATGCAATATCTGTACAATTTACCAGATACATAAGTGCACCGATGGCACTCATATATGGTACTTCTGGACCAAGAATATCCTCTCCCTCTTCTTGAGGACGAAAATGGTCTTTGTTCACATCGAGTGATCGAACAATCATAAGAGTACTTAAAGGATGTGCCTTATCCATGTAAAATTGCTTAAGAACCTTTTCCGTATATGTCGACTGATGCACTAGAATACCATTTGGCAAATGCTCGATCTGCAGGCCGAGACAAAATTTTGTTTTGCCAAGATCTTTCATTTCAAACTCTTTCTTTAAATATTCGGCGGTTTTTATGAGCTCTTCCGAAGTTCCCACGAGATTTAAGTCATCGACATAAACCGCAAAAATTGCAAAGCCAAAGTTTGATTTCTTAGTAAAAATACATGGACAAATAGGATCATTTTCGTACCCTTCCTTTAGCAAATAGTCGCTAAGGCGTTTGTACCACATACGACCAGACTGTTTCAAACCATACAAAGATTTTTTGTAGTTTGAGAGAGTAAACACTTCGAGGTTTTGAACTGCATGCTTCAGGCATAGTATATCCTTCAGGGACCTTCATGTGTATGTCAACATCAAGTGATCCATACAAGTATGTTGGTACAACGTCCATCAGATGCATGTCTAGACATTCTGTTACTACCAGGCTAATAAAAAATCTGAATGTGATAGCATCTATTACGGGAGAGTATGTTTCCTCATAATCAATCCTTGGTCTCTGCGAGAAACCTTGTGCAACAAGTCGTGCTTTGTATCACACAACTTCATTTTTCTCATTGCGTTTACGCACAAACACCCACTTGTATCCCACAGGTTGTATTCCTTTAGGGTTTGAACTACATGTCCAAATACTTCTCTTTTTGCAAGAGAGTTTAATTCTGCTTGAATTGCTCCTTTCCACATTGGCCAATCATTTCTGCGTCGACATTCTTCGACAGTTTGTGGTTCACTTTCATCATTACTTCTAGT
>JAXBDA010010265.1:0-10862 GCA_036023075.1 Gaultheria prostrata
CTTTGCTAGTGGATCAATCCACCTAGCCTTTTGTCGATAATTTTAACCCTTTTGGCCTTCGATCGAGTTACGTGCGTGCTATATCTATTCGTGTTGAATTGAAACACTTTGAGACACCTACTATAAATATCATGAGAAATGTTTGCTGAATTTTCTAAGTTCCTTTGGGTCTCATGTGACGAGTTTGACACTTAATGACGCTAGTTGACGATTATTGAACGAATTAGGGTTTTTGAGCGTTGGTTTGAGTTGAGCTATTGCATGGACACTTAAATGAATCGATTGAGCATGATATGGTATTAAATGATGAAAAGATTGATACGGGGCCCGAAAGGGTTTGCCCGGAGTGACACGGGGCCTATATGGCATGCCCAGAGTGACACGGGGCCTTTATGGTATGCCCAGATTATGTTGAATGGAATAATTGAATAAGACGCATGATGAGAGTGTATAGAGAGTACGAGAGGTACACATGGTATGTTTTGGACACAACAGAGTGATTGTTGATCTCATATGACGAATCTTGAACCAATCTACTACGTGCGATTTTCCGTGCCTTCCTTGATTATTCGTATTGATTTTCCTTCCTTCGTTGTACTTCATGAGCATCTCATTTACAGTTAGAATAGATAGATGTTTTCCTACTGGGCTAGTGAGCTCACCCTTATAATTTCAGGTACTCAACAAGGCGGATCATGAGTTGGCGTGTGGATGTGCATGCATGACTTCATGTTTTGAAAGCTAATTGGACGAGTTACCTGATCATCTTGGACTAGTAGTACTTTTTGAAAAGATGAACTTTTAACTTGTAATTCATGTATTTTTTACTAGAGATTTGGGTAGACTATTCGGCTTATGTATTTGATTCGGTACACTAAACTCTTGACTTTTATTGACTTTGAACGTGTAATTTGACTTTGACCGTGGATGGCGTTGACCTCCACGTGGATTATGTACTGAATTATGTTTATGAAATTTGGGGCGTGACAACTTGGTATCAGAGCTTTAGGTTCGAAAACCTTGGAACCGTGGGGAGACTCTAAGTCTCGGGGTTAAACCACTGCATTAAATCTTTTATGAAATCATATTTTCCCATGCATTGTGCGTGCTTGTGTGACATTCATGATCATGGAACATTGTATAATGTCTTATTAGTGTTTATTAAGCATCGTGTGGAGTTAATGAAAATCTTTCTTTCTTATATTCTTAAGAGAATTATGCCGCCAAGAGGAGAGGTTAGACGTGGTAGGATTCCACGTGGATTATGTACTGAATTATGTTTATGAAATTTGGGGCGTGACAGGAGGGAGTAGTATTTTTTTTCTTTTATGCTTACATATAATGTTTAGATGAAGGACCGGTTCTCTTTTAAGTGGTCTCATTAACATGAGACCACGTCGAATGCAATTGTAGAAGTTTGTGTAGCTTTTTTATTTTTTTGGTGAAAATTGAAAACAATGAAAGTTAATATATGCCTTTTGATGATATCTTTTGTTTATTAGGTTGAGTTTTAAATGTGATATTTTAGTTGTCACTACTGTGATGTTTTTCTTTAATTTGTAATTGGTAAAAATATATATTTGATGTTTATGAATGACCCTAGCCTTCCGAATTCCTGGAGTTACTATTGGAGAGGAAGGGAAAGAAAGGGAGCAGCTAGGAGTTTTTAAGAGAGAGATCCTCATAGTCTGGAGCAGAAGCTTTATGGGGGTGTTTGGGAGCCTCATTTTTAACTTTTTGGCTTTTTGGATTTTGGAAAGAATGTATTTTGGATTGATATGAGTGTTTGAGAGAAATGTGCAGAATGCATTTTGTAACAGGAATAGTGTTTGAGAGATATGTGCAGAATACATTCTGTAAGTCTTTTTGTTAATCAAAATGAGAAAAATGAAAAATGAGAAGTCAAAAAGCTCCTCTCAACCTAATTGTCACTTATGCTCTAGATTGTGCATTTTGCAAAACTCATTTCCAGAGAATGAGTTCTTGGGGGTGTGTCTCCCAAACAGCCAAAATAAAAAAATGAGAATGGAAAAATGAAAAAAATTGGCTCTCAAACAGGCTCTTTATAGGTCCAACTTTTGGTGATTGTGGCTATCTGCAGAATAATTCGCTTCCCACTTAGGTTAACAATTTCATAGAATCGGTATTCTTTGTGAGTTATTTTCTCATTTTAGTGGCTGGAACCCAACTCATTCCCTGCCGTTCAAATATATTCTCATGGTTCCCATGCCGAAAGGCCCACTACGGCTTTTTTTTTTCTCCGCTAACGAAAAGGCTGGGTTGGATTGACCAGCCTAACAACGCCTTGATCTATTTGGTAAATAGAAGCTTTTTCTCCCAACTATCTGGTCCCAAGTATTGAACTCAAGATCAGTGTATGTGGAAGATGCTACTTTATGTAGTTGCTCCAACCGCTCGAACTACCACTTCGGTGGGCTCCGTCACCAAGCCCACTACGCATTTCAATTCTTAGAATCATTAACTTTTTATAGTTCTACAAAATATTATACATATTAATGATGAAATTCGTTTGACTTTCTATACTCCTAGAACAAATTCTTAGAACAAATTACGCATGAAAAAATATAGTTAATCAAGCATGGTTAGACAAGAATGGTTCATTCAAGAGGCTACCGAAATCTACTCCAAGGAACCTACAATGTGGACTACCGAAATCAGATAACGTTGGATCAAAATCTACTCAACATACCTTATGGGTTCGTTTGATTGCAGGACTAGAGACACGAATAGGACTAGGGGAACACAAGGGCTCATATGTTTCTTATTATTTTTTAGTTCCATGTCCGGTGCATCCGGAATTAGCTACTAGACTGCACAAGGTGGGATTATGTGTCCATCCATGCATATGGGATTAACTAATACCGGAGGAGCGGTGATATAAGTTGCTCCGCTTTCTCCACAGTATCTCCTTCTTCATCAAAAGGTCAAAAGTAATCTACATTATTTTTTTCTATATTTATTTCACTCTAATCAAACATTGTACAACTAATTACAGTAAAATCTCATATAATATTTCACACACCCCACTTATCCCCTCTATTACTATTATTAATCTCATATTATTTAATTTATTTAAAAAATAATCTGACAATTAAACGTTTCCGTGAGTCACTGATGTGAGACCCTCAAAATCATCACGAAGAGCTGCTATAGTCCAGTAATGATGCATGAACTCACGAAAAGTCGAATACCCTTTGTGTGAAGATGATTGCCTTTTGCTCCTACTTTCCTTGGTCAAAAGTTACGGCACAAATCCGATGCAAAGCATCGGTGATTCGAAAATTGGTTTACAATATTTTGCTTTTTTTTTATTTTTTTAATAACTCAAGATCTCCGGGGGCAATATACGAGTTGGTTGACTAATTCCTGGGAATAGAAACCCACCGTTTAGTAGTGGAAAATTCAATAAAATTGGGACAAAGTAACGTATAAATTGGTGCGCTATAAGAGTTGACAATATTTAAGAAGATTCAAACCTAAAATTTTTGGGAGGAACAAATTAATCTCCAAGTCTCAAGCCTTTACCTGAGCCTCTATGTTTGTGGACAAAACATATACAAGCAAATATAAAGACATGTCAAGTGATACCGTTTTTATTTTGTCATTTTCTTTGGTTTGTTAAATTCTGCACCAGATTAATGCTTATATATAATGCACATATAACTTTGAACAATATGCACATATAACTTGAGTTTATCCAATTTTTTTGGAGTTAATATCCAGTGGCTTCACTTCACACTTCATCCGTCTCAAATTTCTTGTTCATTGGCACTATTCACGAACCTCAAAAAATTATTTATATTTTTAGATGTATATATATATATATAAAAGAAGATCTTATAAGGGGCTCCCTTACATAGCTTATGTAAGAGATTTTTCGTTCGAGATTGAATTTCAACGTTCTGAGACGATCCGAACCGCTAGATGTGTTTAAAACATGTTTTTAAGGTTCAATGCGAGAATTCGTAAAAAAAAAAAATACCCGGAAAGGCTTGATCCGATCAGTTTTTGAAAAAACGCTATATATAACTTTTTTATCGAAAAATGCTCGGATCAAGTCCTTCCGGGTATTTGTTTTTTACGAATCCTCACAGTGGACCTTAAAAACACATTCTAAACGCATCTAACGGTTCGGATCGTCGAAATTCAATCTCGAACGAAAAATCCCTTACATAAGATGTGTAAGGGATTTTTCCTATATATATATATATATATAGTCCACTTTCTACGTAGGATCCCATACTTTGTTAAAGTGTGAGACTCCTCCCATTTCCAGATCAAAATTTTTTTTTTGAACGGCGAAAGAAATTTTATTAATCTTGGAAGAGATTACAAGATTAAAAGGAAAGGAGAAAAAAGGCATCACAACGAAAAGGAAGCGTCCCAACTAGGTTGGCACCCGACCTCTCGACAATCATATGCCTCTCCCAACCCACAGACACAGATGGCAAGGAGCCAACCGAGAACAAAGGAGAACAATCAAACGGGCTCATATGAGTATACCCGCCCAGAAACATCAAAGATCTCAAATCTACTGCAATGAAAACATAAAGGAATAGGAGCCTAGGACATAACAGATATGAAATCTGGGAGCTCAGATTGAATCCAAGATGCTTCTAAGTCTGAAGACAAAGTCCTCCATGGACTACTCTCTCCAATCTTTCTTTGATCTGACCCAAAAAGCCACTCTTGCTTTAATAAGATCCTGAACTGCATCCCAGTTTGGTATGACACTCTCAAAGATGCATGGATTTCTCGTAATCCAAATGGTCCATATAACTGCAAAAGGAATACAATTCCAGATGATGCTTTGTTTTGGTTTCCATTTTCAGTCAATCCACCACCATAGTAATGACTCCACAGAACTAGGGGTAACCCATTTCACCCCACCATGATAAGATATGGGTCCAAACATTCCAAATGGGCTCACAATGTAAGAGTAGGTGATCAATTGATTCTTGGAATAAGCCACAAAGCTTGCATTTTGCTTCATTAACATTTCGAATAACTCCAATTCTTAGAAGGTACTCACCAGTTTTGATTCTACCAAGACTCACCAGCCACCCGAAGCACTGAACTCTATATGGTGCCACATTGTGCCAAATAAGCTTGAAAACTGCTTCAGAATTGTGAGAATTTGATGGTCTAGCAAGCTCATACATTGACTTCACCGTGTATATGCCAGAGTTATCTCCTTTCCAAATTAAGCAATCCTGGCTACTCTCATTACTTCTGACCCCTGCAGCATCAAGCAGACCTTGTAATTCATCCAGTAATGGTACTTCCCACTCCCATAGTCTTCATCAAATTTTGACGATCCGAACAGTTCTATGTGTTTAAAACGTGTTTTTAAGGATCTACGTGAGGATTCATAAAAAAAAAAAAGAAAACCCCTGAAGATCTTCATCCAAGCAGTTTTTTCATAAAATATATATCTACGGTTTGTATGGAAAACTGCTCAGATCAAGCCTCATTGAATAATTTTTTTTTTTTTTTTGCCGAATCTTCGCATAGGCACTTAAAAACACGTTTTATATATCCAATATGAACACCCAATTTAGGTATTTTAACATCGAATGTGTAATAGATGGATTAAGCTTCAGAATACTAGACTTGTCACCACTATCCATTCCACCTTTGGTATAACCTTTGAGCATTTGGGCGAAAGTTTACCACCCACCACCTCCACTCTTGGTAGAAACAACAAGAGGGATTTTTGAGTTCCCAGACATTCACTGATCTCTTCCATAGTTTTCCTGCCATAAGTTATCAATTGATAGTGTACAACATTCTACTTCCTCTTTTCCTCTGCTGAAATTTTCATTACCACTTGTACCAGTTTTGCATGGTTACCCAACACCGGAACCCAGCCTCCCCTAGTATTTTTCAGATTCGGAGAGCTTGTAGTGGGCCTGTAGTAAAACAATAAAACAACAGGATATTCGGCGGCACACCGACCATCCCAAGGAAACAAACACCACCTCCCTTATGAATTGGTTATTTTCCATGATGTCATTGGTAATCTATTATGGTGTTATAATACCTATGAATAACTCTTTTAGATTCACATTTATTTCTACATATTGTTAATTAAAATATCGTTTGGTCCTTCCACTTCACAAATACTGGTGTCCCATTTTCTGGAGTATCAATTTTTTTTCCTAAACACAATGTATTAAAAATATTACCTTAAAAATATTAGAAGTTAATATTATTTTTGTGTTGAAGATTGTTAGTGAGGTTCTTGGTAAGGTCAATATTCAAGAGCAAGAATAGGAGAGGTAAGATTAGTTAATGATAAAGAACATGATGGAAATGAAGTGATCAAGAGGAAGGGTGAAAAATAGAGCAGGTGTGTACAGAAAAGACTAAGACAGAAGATTGCTCTCAGACTAATCTATTACAGACCCAAATGACATAAATAATGGAATGACCTCACTAGGAAAAATATTTTCCTTATAAATTAGTGATTAACCACTTTCTCTCTCTAGAATCACCTCTGGGAATTGTGAAGGGAATGTCTCATATTTATAGGCATCTTGAGCCAATGACCAAGCGCCAGGCTGACACCCTATAATACGAGGACACGTGTCCTTTCCGTACAACCTGGCTGCGCGGGTGACATCACCCACTGCGCGGCTCACTAGGGCGCGCTACTCCACCCCTCGCGCGGAGAACCTCATATTCTTTTATAGCCATCAAACCACATGATCTCTCTTAACTCCCGTGTGGGCAATGTCATAACCTGTTCGGTCACGCCTATACCGTAGCCAAGCCTCAGGGGGCCTCTCGGGTTTTGCCTTCAGACCGGAGCAAGTATGATTACTTGGGTCAAACTAGACTTGCTTCTCACGTTCTCGCCCATCTACATAGGCTGCGCCAGTCAAGAGACTCATGACCTCCATGCATGGATGGCCCATAGTCAGATTAATATGCTTCCTAAGTTGGGCCCTAACGGCGCGCAATTGGGAATTACCGCCGAGGGTAATGCCGCGCCAGTGGCTTCGGGCGATCAGTGCCGCGCAACAGGGCCACGTGTTGCGCCATGGTGTATGACACTTGTCGTAATCGTATTAGGGGGTCAACTTTGACTTTGGTCAACGGAGGTCAACAGTGCTGACCTTCCCTACAAAGATAAAAAGATAAAATCATAGAGGACAGAGAGAACAACCGATACATTCCAAAGTAACAATAAATTACACATAACCACCACATTCCCAGATCTACAACAGCAATTCATTATAACATGAGGGCAACTTCGGAAATACAATAAAAAGGCAAGTGTGATTTGGTCTTTTTCTTCGTCGGGAAAAATGAAAAATGCAAAAGCTCCTCACGATATAGGCTCCTAAACACCCATGTTGTAATAATGCAAACTTTATAATCCAATAATCTGACCCCCAAACGGCCCCAAGTAGATTTTGAGACTTATTTTACAAATTTTCTTTCTCAGCATGCTTTGATGCGCCGGGCTTAGAGTCAAAAGGTGCGAAACTTTATTCAAAGTAATAGTAGTAGTTTATTTTCAACTACCAAGGCCATCAAAAGATTTGCTTTAAATCATTTTGGGATAAGGGATGGTAGTTGGGCCGTTTTGGAAAAGCAATCACAAGATACTTAAGTGCAGCTTTGCAGTGGCTAAAATTTAATTGCGCGTGGGCAAAAAGTCACAGTGGATGACCCTAGCTGTGCCAGAAAACAGTACAATTGAGGACACCTTTTATACGCATTTCAATGACAACATCATACTTTTTTTTAGAGGTGTACATAGTTCGGATTGGTCTGGGTTTGTTTGAATGTAGGAACCGAATCGCATCTTATGATTTCAAAGAATTGGGAACCAGAACCAGACTATTATACATATGGAACCAAACCGGAACCAGACCATTGGATCGGTCCGGTTTGGTTCGGTTTATGATTCTAAGCCATTTATCATCTACAAATTACGTACCCAAAAAAAAAGAATAAAAATGCGAGTAATTTATTAAAATTGCTCACAATTTGATGAACTTGGAGAGAGATCCGTTAATTTGGGAGAGAGTTAGAGACATGAAAATGAAATAACTTTGGAACCCTTAAAAAGAGTTCTAATATAGTTATCATTTAGGATTTCGGATTTATGGGAAACAATAAGTAGTTTTGGGAAGTGAAAGGATTTTGGCCATTTGGGGGAGTAGAAGAGTTTGATGGGTAGTTGAAAAACTTTTTTGATGGCTCATGGCAGATGCAAGTGTAAAATAAATAAATAAACAGACACACACACACACATGTATATATATATATATAATATGTATTAAAGTTACAGTTCGATTCGAACCACGGTTTGGAATTATAAGACCAAGGACCGAATCATAATATGCGGTTCTCATTTTTTTGAAATCAAAACCAATCCATTAAACAACGGAACCAATCCAAATAGATTGGTTTGGTTCGGTCGGTCTGGTTTCGCAGTTTTTTCGATTTTCTTGTACACCCCTACTTCTTCCGTCCAAATTTTATTTTCCATTTTTATTATTCGAAACACCTCAGAAAAATACTTGTATTTTTAAATATAAAATGAATCTTATTTTTATAGACTGGATTAAATTTACTAAACAATTTTTTTAAAATAATTATAAAAAAGACTAATTATTTGGAAGATATACATAATTTAAAAACGATACGCATGCCGAATAACGGACAAGAAATTTGGGATGAAGGTAGTAATAAACAATGTTAGAATAATAAAAAAAACTTTTGGGCTAACAATAAAAAAAATACCGAAACTTAGTTATGACATGAATTATCAAAAAAGACTAATTATTTGGAAGCAAGATTGATAAAAAAAAATAGCGGATCGAGTCCAAGAGAATCGCTCCCTCATGTATGAGTCATTGGGAAATTTGAAGTTAGGGATCTTTTTGTTGTAACTAGTCTTTGCACAATTCACAATAACTAATAATGTACGTAAATATTTATCAATCTTGATTTAGCCATCTTTGATTTACTCAAGTTCAAATCGCTTCCTGATGAAAGAATCTTGTTTTACTCAAATTTTACTGCAACTATTTTACGCTCTTGGAGCATTGCTCCACATCGCCTCTGTATCACACATTTGTGTTGTCTATATCCTTCTATTTGTAAAATTGTTTATTTTTATAAATGATAGTTTTGTAAGAAATGATCGATTATATTCGTCAATAATCTTTTAAATTTGTTGGCATGAGTTTAAATAATTAATGGAGATCTTTAAATTGGTACCAAATGATAAAACATATATTATGCAAAAAAAAAAAAAATAGTCTTTTAAGAGAATTTTAATTAGGCATCCTAAACCAACATTACCTTTATAATTCCATCCTAGGTATTTTGAATCTTTATGATTTCATCCTTTAAATGAATTATGGGACAATTGTGCCCTTATTAGTTATTTAGTAGTATATATTCTTAACTAGTAATATATTCTAATAGTGATTAGTAGACCTAAATATCCGGACAAAATAATCCTTCACGTCATTTATTGGGCATTAGTTGTCCACTAAAACCGGTATTCCTATCTCATATATATATATATAGGGAAATGATTTTCACACCACCCTTTTATCCCCACACACTCCCTTTTTGTCTTTATTCAACCTGAAATTACCAAATTGCCCTTCATATGGAAAAGGTAACTCTTGAAGTAAGGGTAATTTGGTAATTTCAGGTTGAATAAAGACAAAAAGGGAGTGTGTGGGGATAAAATGGGGGTGTGGAAATCATTTCCCTATATATATCTATATAATAGTAATGTATTAACTACATTTCCGTAATTAGTGGGGTATTCCCACATACAAGGTTTGTGAAATATCTGGATATATCAATCCCATTCCCATAACTGTTTCGATTTCTTCCTAAATTGGGCAAATTAATTTATCACATCCTTAAATGGGTGCAGTTGCTTTTCAATCTAATTCAATCTCTCTCTCTCTGTGTGTGTGTGTGTGTGTGTCAAGCAAAAAAACACGTAAATTTTTTCACGTTTTATGGATGACAATGAGAAGAGAATATGCCCACAAGGCTACAAAGATGGAGATCCAGATTGACACGAAGATGGTGATTTATGGATGAGTTTTTACATTTCTCCTTGGTTGCACTTGCCCATGGCCTCATACTACTCAATTTGAAGAACAGTAATGATGACGACGGGTTGCTGATAGGGTGGTTGTCGAGCAAGTGATTTTTTTAACCAAAGGATTGTGTGTTTTGATGGTTTTGTGAGATTTGTTGTGGATTTGTACTGGAAGTCTTTTTTTTTCTTTTGGGCAAAAGATTTGTAATTTTCATGATTCGTTGATTTAAGTATTGGTGGGTTCGGTAAATAAAAAATGATTAATCAATAAACCATGTTCCTATGTTTTTTTTCTTTTTTGGAACATGGTTCATTGATTCCATATTGGTGAATTCGGTACTGTAAAAATGCGTGGTTGTATGTGCACAGTAAATTGATATTTTTCGCTTACATTGATCATCAATTTCGATCAACGGTGTCTTTTTCAATATAATAAAAGTGACAAATCTGTAAACCATAATCATTGTACTCCGTATGTGATTATGGTTTATTGATTTGCCATATTGGATGATTTGATATAGTAAAAGTGGTAAGTTAATAAACCATGTTCACATGTCCTTTAAACACAGAATATTGATTTATCATTTTCGTGATGTGATACAGTATAAGTGGTAAATTAATGAGCCATGTTTACTGTAACATCCCACGAATTTTGTGGTTTATTTGTTATTTTTACTTGTTGATTCATGATAAATTATTTTATCATGTTAGGTATTGTTACAATAGATTTCATAATAAATAGCTTCACTAA
>JAXBDA010010266.1:0-10861 GCA_036023075.1 Gaultheria prostrata
GTATTTGTGATTCGCTCATAAATAAGAGCCTATCTTGTATTTGTTCTTATTATCTTGTTTAGCCTATAAATAGGTTTGTAATCCGTTTGTAAAATTATCAAGTGTGGAGTAAGAGAAATACATCAATTAAAGTTAGTGAGTGTTCAATTCTCTTTGTGAGTTTCATACAGCATAAGTGTGTGATATATACTCCTCCACCCAACATAAAGATCCATCGATTTTTTGCTTCAAGATTTACTCTTAATACTCTAAGGTTTTGTGGGTTTCAAAACAAAGGCTCTGATATTTCTATTTAGCCGTCGTGCTCTTGAATGAAAAGAACTGAGTTAATTTATATTAGATGAAGTTCCGATCGATCGCATCCATAAGCCAATTGATCGGTCCATGAGTCCATTGGTGAACCAACTTACTGGAGTTGCCCGATTGAAAAGTCGATCGATCCCACCATTGGTCTACTTGATCAGAATGTGACAAGACTGTTCTTTTTGAAGCCAATTGATCTACTAACCCTCGAATTACAAAAAAATGATTCATTCCACTCTATTCCTATACAGACTTTCTACTTAGAAAGTTAAGAAAAAAGTAATAAAATTATAACTCAATAAATATGTGTTTTGTCATAAGGAATTGCCAATACAAGAAGACTCCGGAATTTGGTCCTTACATAAATTATCTTAAAAGTATTTTTAAATCACACTTGCCATTCATTTTTTTCAAACAAACATAGTTCAATCACCAAGTTACAGTTGTCCAATTAACTTGAATTATTTCAGAATGACTCTATGCGTCAAAACTCAAAAGGAGACCTTTTTTTTTCTCTCTCGAAGGGTCTGAAAGTCCCATGGCTCCATCAATGATGATCGCCCACGTGATTTCATTTCCCAATTTTCAACAAAGTTATCAATTAGAGGCATTGACGCAGGGAAGCGTATAAAAAAAACAAGAACGCAAGATCAAACTCACAACTCACAAATAAAATTCTTTTTCCAAGTCTCAAATAATATTATATTAAAAATCATATCTGCTTCAAGAATGGAAGCCGGCCTGATGAAAATGGCATGCTGAGTCCCCAAAACTTTATTCCAAATGGGAGAAAAATTTGGGTGCTGATTGGCTATCACGTGGTTGTACTTGGTGCACATCCTGACCGTCCAAAAGTATTTTGGACGATCCGTATTTTAAATAAACTCTTTCCTATAAGATAAAATTTAATATCTGGACTATTGATTGCTTAGATGGATAGTTGTGATGGGGCCTTACGGGTATGACGTCAGGCTCTGCATCAAGCGCCACATGGTGGTACCTGCTGGGCACCCAAAAATTTCTCCCCAAATAGGGCCCAGTAGACTTATAAATGTGTTTTCCGATGCTTGGCAGGATGGCGCACATCAGTTCCTCAAAGAGCTTTTGGTGCATGGTTTTATCCCCATGGATTTTTTGGGGGTAAATTATCCTCATGGATTTGATCTCCTGTGTTACCGTTTCTTAGATCAAGTAACTTGCACCATAAGATTCTGTGCATTCATTTTTTATTTATGTTTTGGCTTCGCTAATAGAATTATTTCTGTTTTTGGTAAATCTTCTATATATCTTACTCATTTTTTAAAAATTTGTTTGGTTTGTCTTGAATTTGAAGTAACAAACAGTGAAAGACAGCAATCATATTTGACGAAAAATATACTTAAAACAAAGTTGTATCGAAATTAAGTGCTAGAGTATTTTTGTGCTAAAAAAAAAACTATGTTATCGGCCTTATATAATTGTGCTTTTCAAACATATGAATTATGTTTTTACCCTTTAGATTTCTTCGGTAAAAAAGAATTGGAAAATTAATTTTCCTCCCCTAACTAGATGACTAAATAGAAGTTCTTCATAGTTCCATTATTTAATTAGAATGAGAGCTTGAGTAGCGGTTGAGGTTTTATATTCTTTGTTCATTATTATTTGGACAAAGAAAAGCGGGGGAGTTAGCTCCTGTCCAGTTCTTTTTGGATCGGTTTTGGGACTCACTTCTATGATCGGGACTGTTTATTTGTTTAACCTAATACAAGGTATCGACCACATCAAACATTATGTTTGAAAGCTCAAACTAGGCATTATCTTGGAAAGAATCTATGAAATTTTCAACAACGCGTTCATAATAATTTGTTCCGATTTTACGAGTTGGATACATACCGTGCAAAAGGGGCCGGTGATCAATACTTGCCATCCAATAGAATAATCAATTTCACTTACTGCATCAATTATTTCTTTTTGAAGTTTACATCAATCAAGTTAGGCTTACATTAAGATGCATAATACAATGGTGATTGTATTTGTTCGTCATTTTTTTTTTTTTTGCAAGGTAAAGAACTTTATTAATCTTTGAGAGAAAAATAAAGATTAAAAGGGTAATGGATGAGGCAAAACAACGCGACTAGTGGAAAAAACCGCCCACCAGACAGAAAGAAAGCTAGCAAGATGTCAGCTAGCAAAAACACTCCCGCACATGCCCAGAGAGGATCAACAGGAAAAGACAAGAAGAAAACCCACTCTAAGAGTGTGGTGCTTGCGGTTCTCATTGGGAGTGGGTTTTCTTCTTGTATTTGTTCGTCATAAGCGAGTAATATTGTAGATGGAGCAACCATCTACACTACTCTCATATTGTAGATGCTTAAAAATGACAATAGATATTAGATCTCAACATTACAGTCAGGGACGGAGCCCGGATTCGGCCACGGGGTGGCACCGCTCAATGAAAAACTAGTTACATGTTATGTGAAAAAATATAAAGGAAAAATTCATTAGCATATCATATAACTAGGTATTGTTATGTGTGTTTTTTTTTTAATAATAATAAAGGTTTTCTCCAACTCTCTTATAGTATTCAAATACAAAATATTATGATATTAATTTTCTTGATTCCATCCGACAATGCTATAAATTGCAAAAAATTTATTTTTTGTACAGTGTATTAGGTTTGTTTTTGTATACTCGTAGTAATTAGCTAGTCGAACAACTTTACTATGAAAATCTATCTTTTGCTCTATGTGTAAAAAGATGAGTAATCCCTAAATTATTCATACACATATGTAAATCGACATGTTTGTGATTTCCTATTGATTGCACATTCATACCATCATAGTCTATGAAAAAATAGGCAGTGAAAATGTTAAACTTGGAAAAAAAAATTAATGTTCAAATGTGTCGCGTTCCACTCCAATTAGTAAAGAAAATTTACAAACCTTCAAAGAGTGAGAGAGAAAGCTGAGGTGGGGAAAAAACAAAAACACACACGCGGGGACCGGAACCCAGGTGGATGTGTTAAGGAGTGAAGGACTTCAACCACGGAGGTAGTGCGACCTTGTTCAATATGTTTCTTATTTTTATATTTATTATGATTCTTTGCTTTTTTTTTTTTTTTTGAGGTGATATTTTTGAAACGGGGTGGCACGTGCCACCCCGCCCCCCTCTTGGGCTCCGTCCCTGATTACAGTCTTTGAAGTGGAAATGAATGCATTGCAAGCGGATTCGTTGATTGCAGGAGATTTCTACATTGTAGCGGAGCCACTATCTGCTATGTTAGAACAGAAGCTAACCAAAGTACGAACATGCTCGCCAAGAACTCTTTTAATTTATGTAATTTTCAATTTTCATTCTAGTACACTAGCTGAACCTCTTGTATTCGTGTTACAACAATTAGTTGCTGACTTTATAGGGGTCCAACACCCCATGACTATTTATGCTTGGTTTACAATATCTTTTTCTTACCCCACAAAAAAAAAAAAAAAAAGCTGAAAAAAAGAGGTGTGCCACATCATCTGGTATTACCACGTGATATTGACACCATCTGGTCTTGCCACTTGATCTTAATAAACAAACTAAATAACTAATATAAGAGAACCATTATGATCGTCATTTCACTACCCATTCAAAACTTTTGTATTTCGACGGTCTTACTTTTCAGGACAAAACGACTTCGGAGCCTTTAATAATGAATAGCGTATAGGTCTAGTTAATTTTCTTTATTTATTTATTTATTCTTTTTTTGGATCCTGATTTTGGGAGCCAAAAGGGGCATGTTTGAGTGTAGATTTGTTAAGAGGGAGAGGAAAAAAAAAAAGTATCTAAATAGTAATAATTCTAATGTATATTAACTTTTATGGGGCTAAATACCAAATTTTGTGACAAATATGCATTTATGTTTTGATTTCCTGAATCCCGAGAAAAAAAGAGCAAATTAACTATGGGTGTATGTTAGCTTTTCCTTTCTTGAAAGCAGTTCCTAAGACTTTACCATTTATCTCATGGATTCCCTATTTCCCTTGAATTGTCTGCAGAACAAAATGTTGGGGGTTGGAACTTACAATTTAGAAGAAATTGGTAGAGGTTAAATGGGATTATTCTGTATGTTGTACTGTGGTCCCTATGGATTGCTAGGAATGATCTTATATTCCATAACAAATTGTATGTGAGAATATTGGAAATTTGTTCAAGATTAAAGGCTGCAATGCAGAATTTTTTTGGGTAAATCAGCTTATTGCATTGCAGATTAAAAGGAAGTAATCAGTTAAGGGAAATATATTAAACGTTAAAAGAAGATTAGAGTTCGGCAACATAAGTGAAAACAACATAATATAACAGAGATAGGACAAGCTTAAAATCAAACTGGTTTGGTTTGGTTGTTTCCAAGTATTGGTCCAGTCTGGTTTTTAATTTTCAAAAGAATTTGAACTGGTATTTCAGTTTCATTGAAGGAAAAACCATTAGAAACCGAGCCAAATCGTTATACAGACACTCGTAGTACCCAGCAACCTAATACAGACGCTTTTTCTTGCTTCTCAAGTGAGAGATAGGATCTGAAATATATTTATATACACATATATAGAGAGAGTACCGCAAAAAGAAATCCTTAGCCTTACTCCTTGGCTATTTGGGCTATGATTATTGTTTGGTCTGACTATTAATTGTACTAGAATTATTTTTTGGACTATTATGCATGCTTAAGATGGAGTTTTCATTCAACTTTGAGAATCTTTTGGCCCAATAGTATAAAGAAAATCTAGTGATCCAGGCCTATTAACATTTTCAATACAAATAGAAAAAAACCATCCGAACCGAATAAAACCGGATCAAACCAACCTAATATCAAACGGTTCGGTTTTAGTTTGTAAATTTAGAAACCAAAATGTTCGGTTTGGTTCAGGAAAATGCCAAAAATTAATTCGAACTGAACCGATTACACTCCTATTGCCAACTAGTGATCTGACCTACCTAACTAATCTCGATCGTTTACCTGACTCATGTTGCATAACCGGCCAATCCCGTCTAGCTGACTAATCACTGACCAATCCCGCATAACGGTGGACTAATTGTCCCGCCAACTATTAATGAAACGGCTAGGACCCTAATTGTGGTTGTGTACCACTGCTAGGCAGCCACCTAGGCCGACTTGGCAAAACTATAGTCACTCTATCTCTTTCTAAGTGTCCAACTTCGTAATTCTAACTTATTAAGGAAACATCGTTATTACAAGTTTCACATCAACTTTTATCTCTACTTTTCAAAATAATCGTTCGCTTTTACCAATTAACTCTTTAGCTATTAAGATTTCAAAAGGAAATAATAATTATTCAAACTTTTACACACTAACTTTTTTAAATAGATATTTATTAAGGGACAACCCAAAATATATAGAATATTGAGCTATTATTTGGGTGCCGAGGGAGAACTTTTTAAGTTAAGAAGGAATAAAAAGACATCAATGTAGTTGGGATGGATATTGAAATATGGGGTACAGGGGGAACATACAAATACTATAGATTAAGAAGGAAATGATTGTCTTGGATTGGGAATAGAAAGGTATATCCCAAGGGAGATTAGATTTTCAATTTCTGGAAAACCAACTCGAAATTGAAGCGAAGGAATATGAAACATTGCAGAGGATTACTTCTGCATGCTGATTCTTTCAAGCACGTAGGAGTACCAGGGGAACCAAGGATTTGGGGCGTGTGGATGATTTGTGTTACTTGGGTTGTCTGTTTATGGAATCACTTTTTTTAGGGATTCTTTTAGTTGTCGTTTGGGTGTTTGGTTTCAAGCTGGAATTAGTTAGATAATCTCTCTGGGTGGGGCATGCTTTTTGAATCTCTCTGGGTGGGGCATGCTTTTTCAATTTGAAGTTCTTTTTGCTAAACATAAGGACTTGTTTATATTTTATGGCCTCCTGAAGCTGATGGGTGATGTTTTGGGTATTATGCTATTTTGGAATTTGTAAATGTTGGAGGTTGCTACTAAAGCTAGTTCAAAATGGTGCTATATTTGGAATCTGCCAAAAAATGTGTAGAAGGGTAAAACATATCCCGAACATGTGGTACTCAAGAAAACAAGACACGTGGAGAAAATAAACAAAAAGAAAAGGGCTTTTAGAGGTCGGCCCCTTTTTTTTTTTAGCTCCGTACTCATCCCAACCCTGAGAAAATACATTTCTTCTTTATTTCAGTTCACAAGATCTACATATTTAGTAGTATGAGATTATGTGAAGATATAAAAAAAAAAAAAACACATAGCTCATATAGCCTCATCTCACAGTTCTCATAGTATGAATTGTCGATTATAGCCTATGAGAATTTTTTACAATAGACAATTCTCATAGTCCAATAGACAGATCTCATAGACAATTCTCATAACCCAATAGACAGTTCTCATAGAATCATCTCACAGTTCTCATAGACAGTTCTCGTAGACAATTCTCATAGCCTAATAGACAGTTCTCAGAGTCTCATTTCACAGTACTTTTTATAAAAGGCATTTTTGTTACGATAGACAATTCTCGTAGCCTCATACATAGTTCACGTAGGATTATGTAGTTCACTTAGCCAATTCACATAGCTCAACCACACAATTCACATGGACCTACAACACTAAAAAGTTCTCAGAAACAATTCTTATAGCCCTATAGATAGTTCCCATAGCCTCATCTCACATTTCTCATAGACAATTCTCACTGCATAAACTGTCGATTATAGCCGATGAGAATTGTTTACAATAAACAATTTGCATAGCCCAATTTATAATTTACATAGCCCAATAGACAGTTCTCATATCCTCATTTCACAATTTCCATAGAGGGCATTTTTGTTACAATAGACAATTTTCATAGCCTCATACATAGTTCACATAGGGTTATGCAGTTCACATAGACAATTAATTCACATAGCACAACCACACAATTCACATAGACCCACGACACGTTGTAAACACATTGAACGGTTATATAAAAATTGAAAAATTGGAGGAGTCCCGAATGGAAACTCTCTATCAGGGATCCCTAATGAGATCCAGCTATATATATATGTGTGTCTATTCTTCTTCAAATCAGACCAAGTAATAACCCATACTGCATTCCACAACCATTAGTCGTTGAAAGTATGAGGGGGGAAGAGTTTGGGATAAGATAATGATTATTGCGTTTGATGGACAAACAATCAACCATCACATCGACAAAGTTGGCTTTCGAAGGTGGGTGTTTTTTTTGGGAGCAGGGGCCTGCCGTGCTGCAGATGCACTGAACAGTACAACGCATTAATCACAAGTGCTTCGCCAAATATGATTCTATGGGGTCCACATTTAGGTCTCGCACAAAACATCTAGATCATTAAATAATTTTAATATAATTATTCAAGTGGTGTTGGTGAAAATCTGGCCCACCGGATATTTGTATATAGTTGATCTAATTTGTTTGATTTTTATTCAAAATTCAGAATCCTATAATTCAAAAGAATCTTTAATAAAAGTTATACAATTGTGCGCTTGGTAATTCATTGATCTGAACCACATGTATTGTTTTGAGAACTATCGATTTCCGATCAATATAATTATTTTACTGAATGCTATTCTCAACGAGCCGTACAACACCTACGGTTCAAATCAATGTATTACCAAGGGCACAAATATTGTATAACTTTTCTTGAAAATTCTTTTGAATCATAAGGTCCTGAATTCTGAATCACTACAAGAAAATGCAGATTCGGCGACACAACGAAATACATCGGCAAAAGTACATTTGTGTCGGCAAAGGTTTTCGTCGACAAAAAATTTTGCGTCGGCATGCCGTCACTGTTGATATGTCGGGAAAGAGATTTCCCGATGCGAATTTTGTTGTGTCGGCAAAATTTTCAGCGATGCGAGTTTGCGTCGGCAATACCTGTCGGCAAATGGTAGTGCGTCGGTAAATGGAATTTTAAAAGCAGAGAGTGTACATCTTTGCCGAGGAGTTTTTTGAGTCGGCAAAAAGTCAATTCGAAAAAAACACAATCTGCTCGTGTTGAACTTTTGAGCCCCCATGTTTCGAACTCGAGACCTCAAGTATCTAACCCTATATTACCATGCGTCTACCAACTGCAACAACTTACTCTTTGTTAATATTATCCCAATATCTAATATATAACTTATATTAACGGTATATACCATAGATACGATATAAATACTTATATCTTAGTGTATATGCGTCTACTTATATCATGTAATTGTAATGTATATAAATATTATGTACTTGTTCTGAAAATTGATTTTCACACTTTCTTTTTATTTTTTTATATCCACACTCATTTTTTTATCTTTTAGCAAAAAAAAAAATATACTTTCAACACTAAAAAAGAAAAAAAATAGAGTGTTGACATCAAAAAAGTGAAGTGGGAAAATCAATCCCCTATTTTTTTGAAAGGCTTTTATATATAATATATATACACATTCATGAAAAAACTGTTTGGATCAAGTCTTTTCCGGTCTTTTTTTTTGCCGATTCCTCATGTGTACTAATATAAACTTTTTTTAAACACATTGAATGGTTATCATCAGAATATGACCGGGAACTATGAGGTCCGTATTTTAACAAAGTCAGGGATCTCTGATTGAATCCTGCTTACACACACACACACATACTATACATATACAAATAATATGTATGTGTGTGTGTGTATATATCCTTTCTATATTAAAAGGAAGAACGCCCATTCTTGTTTCGGCCTTTCTTTTTGGTTCCTCTATAGTCCTTGGATGGTAATCATTATTACGTCTATGCCACTGAACTTGTTTCTCTCGCATGTGACGGTGTGCAGTGCCATAGAAAAAGACAAACCGACACCTACCCCTTTTATTAGTTGCAGTTGAGCCTTTGTGACCCATGTGTACACCTTTATTAATAGTAAAGCAATTAGAGTTTGGCTATAAGATTCACAGCACCCTTTTTTTTCGATTGAAGTTGTGGTGCTTCGCAGTGGCCTTCTCCTCTGTGATCGAGAGTGTTTTCTCCATGTTGCGGAGGTTCTTTGATTTTGTCCGTGTGAGTGTCGTGTTACATTGATTCATAGATAACTCACTTTCTCTGATTTGCTTTCCAATCATAAAATACTTTCTTCTCTGATCTAATTAAATGAAACAACATCCCAGATTGAGGTTTCATTGTTAGTGGTTCTAATTTTGTTTTTTTCCTTCTGATAGATATGCTGGGGAAAGTGAAGTCCCAATTCTGGCCTCGTCGTCATCATCAATTGAAGGGAAAGAAAAAAAGGAATCGCTCGGCGTTAGTCTTTCCTTATGTTACTCCTATTTCTAAATCTTCTTCAGACAGTTGAACCCAGTTGTTGTCATGGCTTTTTAAAAAGAATTTCTATGCAAGATTCCATGCTTTGATGTGTTTTTTTGTGATCATCCAAAAACAAATTTGCCGCTGCCATATCATTCTGGATGAGTTTTCTACGTGAAAGTGCTGTTCGCAAATCATTTTTGTTTACGGTAATTTTTGCTCTGTACATGAATGTGCTTCTTGTTTGTGGGAAAACCAATTGTTAATTGCTAGGCAAGTAGTAAGTTTCTATTCTTCTGGCGAATGATCTCATGCCGGTATATTAACTCTTGTTGCTTTTCCTGATACAGATTGTCAAGTACTTCTTGGATCCGAAATCATTCCAGAAGGTGAAATTTGTGTACTCAATGAACAAGGATAGTGTCGAGGTCATGAGGTCCTATTTCGATGTGGAAAGGCGACATTGAAGTACGATCATGATGAGTTCTCAAGGTTGATGGTCGAAGAGGATGAGAAAACTGCGAAGGTTTGGGATTTTAGTGACAAACACAAACATGGTGTTGGTAACGGCTACAGTGGAGCAGAGGTGGTTCCGGAACCTACAACCCTTGTGCCGCCAGCCAGCTAAACCTGCCCTACTCTAACGAGTTAAAAGAGCTCTTTCGTGAGCCGCTACTATGTAATTCGGAACTACTACCTAGCAACTTGTGCTGGTTTAGTGCCTGCATTTTGTTGCTTTTCGGGAGGAAAACTCAGAGAATTAAGAGGACTACCTTTTTTGCTATTAAACCGTCCCGTAATACCACCCGCTAATGCTATAATTTGTGGGTGTTACTGTTTTGTTTGGATCTTGAGTTTCTCTCAGTAAAGGGAAAGGGAAATGAAATTTACTTATTCTAGACGAAGTTATTCGACCTAATTCATGAGTTGTTCAAGCTTGATTTTGTAACTTACGAGCTTAAAAAATGAATTCGCGCTTAGTTTTTTCATCAATCAAGTCGGCTTTTAAGGAGTGTTAATTGAGTTGAGCTCAAGTACCATATTTTTCCTGAACAAGATAAGCTTTATTGAGTTCAATATATATAGGATTATTCAAACTTTGTTTTGACACTAAACGAGTTTCAAAAGTGGTACTTGATGAGGAAACCTTGCCCTCGGGTAGTCACTGATCGAAGATGATTCTTCTGGTTGAATCATGTTGTTTGTTTTGCTTGTTCAGATATTAATATACGTACAAGAGGTATATTCCATTCTGTGTTTGATAACTTCCGTGGACCTGTCGGTTATATTTCCTCA
>JAXBDA010010267.1:0-10859 GCA_036023075.1 Gaultheria prostrata
ACGAACGATTATTCATGGAGGAACTCTACCGAAGAGGGTAGAGAAGCTGCTGCACCTGAGATTCTCCCCTTTTGGTAAGCTAAAATAGCTAAAAATGGTATATAGCTATGCTGCTGCACATGCTCTAACAAGGGCATTTTCAGTCAACTCTTACATTCTGTTAACGGTGTTAGCCATTTTATATTGCGAAATAAATGAGGGGGTGTGACTGATCAGTTTTAAAGATAAAGGGTATTAAGGGTGAATGAGTCTAAGTGATTTTTACCCTTTTCCTTTTTACATTGGCAAAATGTATTCCAATCCAAATTCATTTCCCATTTTTGGCTTTACAGAAGAGAAGCAAGAAGTACGATTCGAGGAGTTTTTTTTTACTTCTCGCTTTTAGGGCCTGTTTGGGAATCACCTTTTTAAATTTTCATATTCTCATTTTCATATTTTGAATGTTTGGCAACAACTTACAAAAAGTCATTTCTGAAAGATGTATTCTCAGATTCTGAGTTTAGAGAAGAGAAGTGAGAAGTAAGGATTATGGGTTTTTTGATTTCTCATTTTCTACTTTTCTCATTTTGATTAACAAAAAGACTTGCAGAATGTATTCTGCACATATCTCCCAAATACTAATGATGTTTGCAAAATACATTCTGCGAATATTTTCCAAACACTCCTATCAGATTTAAAATACATTCTGACCATAATCCAAAAAGCCAAAAAACTAAAAAGTTGATGGAAATGAGACTCCCAGACACTCCCTAAACTTCTCTCATTCTGATTATAACATAAAAAACCTAAAAAAAAAAAATGTTTTCTAACACTATTTATGTCGCTAAAAGCTGTGCACATATTTCTCAAATACATAGATTCATAGTATAATAACTACAATTTTTTATGTCTTTTAGTTAACATATTATGTGCAGTTTGAACACTAAAAACAAATGTTGGAGTGCGATTATCAAATTTGGATTGCCAATTTTATTTTCCTTTTGTTTTTATATTTTTTGGCTTTTTGGATTTTGCCAAAAATGCTAAATGTAAAAAAATAAACTTTCAAATACCCCTGTATTGCAGTTAAAAAAAAATTACCCCTTATATTTGGGGACAATGCATGTTCCAAATTTAATCCGAGTAATGAATTTAATCCGTTTATCATTTATTTGGATAAAATTTGAACTTTCATTGTAGACAGTCGGATAATACGCAATACAGCCGGTAGTGCACATGCATTTTGTGCGGTACCGCGTTGGGTTTCTTCTTCTTCTTCTTCTTCCTCTTTATTATTCGGTTAAGTTCGTTCTAAGCCAGCCTCTCCCTCTCCCTCTCCAAACAGGCAAACACGGATCGTAAAACTTGTACAGATCAGATTCTCACATCCTCAGATCGACTCTTTCCACTCTCTCTCTCCCCATCTGGTTTGTCCCTCTACTCTCTCTCTCTATTCTTCAAAATGCTCTGATATAGGAGATACAGCGTAAATCGATTCTAGGGTTTCAAACGCTGGGTGCCGAAACTCCAAGAAACCTGAACAGGTAACATCTAGGGTTTCAAACGCGTGCATGTACTTTCCTTTTCTTTAACTGGCATACGATACGTATTACATCGCGACTTCAATTCACTGGTTTTTGGTTTGGATTATTTGTTTGTTTCTACGATCTGTATTGTGTTTCCATCCCAGTTAATCAGATTCCTTCGTCTAAGCATTGTAACTGGTTTTGTGTTTTTCAAGATTTGTATGAGGCCTTTATTACTTGCATTTCTTCGCTCTGTGCATTTGTTTGCTGAATTCTCTAGCTTATAATGTCGTGAATGATTCAAAACTACGTCTTTATGATGAAATTTGGATACTTTTTTTATCTGGAAATTTGGATACCTTACTTTGTATTTGCATTCTAGTATGCTAGAAGTTGGGCACAAACTGCGTGTGTGCCTGTGAATACGTGGGGCGTGGGAGTGAGTAGTTGAGCTCAAGTCATTTAACTACTTTACATTGGCAGAGCCACGATTTTGGTTTGAGAGAGGCAGATAAAGAATTAAGTTTTCCGTTCGAAACAATATACTCTTTATGTTAATGTAACTTTTTGTTGTCTGGTATTATACACTATATAGTTGGATAATTTTGGTCCAATGCATCAATAAGTACGTGAATTTGTTATACTGTTTTGGGTAACTAAATCACACATATACGTACTTCTTTGTCTACTGATGTGTAATTCACAGATTTACTCCCTCCGGCCCCACTACCGCTCCTTCCTTGCTATTTTACCCTAACAGTAATTCATGTTATAGTAAAAGTAGTTGTAAAACTTCGTATTTCATTTGGAGTCTGGGACACTATTCAAAATCACTTTCCTGACATAGCTTCAAAAAAATTTCAAATCTGTTGGTGTTCTGTTCTTCCTTTCTAAATGAGAATATTTACGTGACAATCCTCTCGAATTTAGATATCAAGTGTTTCATGTAAAGGTACTTGAGCAACGTCTTTTAACAGATGGAGGTAAAGTAATTATAAAGTTTTGAGATGAACATGTTCTTGGGAAGTATTCGCAAGATGAAACTTTAGTTACAAAAGCATTTGGGAATGAAGTATTGTACTGCTTTGAAGTGTTCTTATGCTTTGAAAAACAGTAATAAGACGTCAGAGATGGGTTATGAATTTAAAGGACTAAGGATTCTCTGTGTGGGTTCATATATGTCCTATCTTGGTCCTTATGCCTAATTGAGTGCGTTCTCTGTTAGTATTCAAACAAGTTGGCTAAAGAATTCGGGCATCATTTTCCGAAACTGTTGTTGAGCAGATTTTAAACATTACACTTGTACGACAATTTACGCGAATCCTCTGGACTAGCTTTTTCCAAGTCCTGATGCATTTTCACACCATTAGAAAGTTACTAGTGGTTTTGGAAGTTGTTATTTGAGAAAGAGAGAGAAAGAAAGAAGTGTATAGGGTGTTAATTAACCCTAACATAACACGTGAGAGTTTTATTTATATTATTGCTCACCACATTACATGTCATAATTAAGCGATGTGGGACAAACCCATAAACTATTCTAAACATAAACTATTCTAACACTCCCCTCAAGCTGGAGAGTAAATATTAATAAGTCCCAGCTTGTCGCAAAGTAACTCCAATCGTGGCTTGAACAACGGCTTAGTAAACATATCGGCTAACTGGGCAGTGGTGGATACAAACGGAGTAACAATCACTCCACCAGTCAACTTTTCTCGCACAAGATGACAATCTACTTCAATGTGTTTGGTCCTCTCATGAAACACCGGATTGGATGCTATATGGATTGCAGCTTGATTATCACAGTATAGATTCATAGGCACCTGTACAGGGAACCCTATCTCTTCAAGAAATGAATGTACCCACACAACCTCACATGTCGTGTGAGCCATAGCTCTATACTCTGCCTCTGCACTAGACCGTGCAACTACTGTCTGCTTCTTACTTTTCCAATTAACGAGATTTCCACCAAGGAAGATACAATATCCTGTAGTGGATCTCCTGTCAGATGGTCCTCCCGCCCAATCAGAGTCAGTGAAGGCCTCAACACGTAAGTGCCCACTAGCTCTATAAAACAGGTCACGTCCTGGATGGGCTTTGAGATACTTCACAATTCTTAGAACAGCTTCCCAGTGTGGAAGGCGTGGAGCTGACATAAATTGGCTAACCAAGCTAACTGCAAATGAGATATCTGGACAAGTAACGGTAAGATAATTCAACTTTCCCACCAAGCGACGATATTGATCAGGACTAGAAAGCAACTCCCCCTGATCAACACACAATTTGACGTTAGGGTCCATAGGAGTCTCAACAGGTTTTGACCCTAGTAAACCAGTCTCATCTAAAATATCCAACACATATTTCCGTTGCGATAGATTAATACCATCCTTAGACCGCGCTACCTCAATACCCAAGAAATATCTCAACTTGCCCAAGTCTTTGGTATGAAACTGACGCTGTAGAAAAAGCTTCAACTCACCAATACCTTTTTGATCATCACCAATAATAATAATATCGTCTACATAGACAATCAACAATATTTTCCCTCGGTCAGATGTGAGAGAAAAAACAGAATGATCAGAATGGCAACGCTTCATACCAAATCGCAAGACGGCAACACTAAACTTCCCAAACCAAGCCCTTGGAGATTGTTTAAGCCCATAAAGAGCTTTCCGAAGACGACATACCTGAGAAGACTCCCCCTGAGCAACAAACCCTGGTGGTTGCTCCATATAAACCTCCTCAACAAGATCCCCATGCAAGAAAGCATTCTCCAACTGAAATAAAGGCCAACCAAGATTGGCAGCAAGAGAGATAAGAAGCCGAACGGAGCCAAGCTTGGCAACCGGTGAAAAAGTCTCTGCATAATCGACACCATAAGTCTGGGTGTAGCCCTTGGCAACAAGACGTGCTTTGTAACGCTCAACAGTCCCATCAGGATGATATTTCACAGTGAACACCCAGCGACACCCAACAGTAGTCTTGCCAGGAGGAAGAGAGACCAACGTCCAAGTATGGTTGCTATGAAGAGCAGACATCTCTTCCTGCATAGCTAGCCGCCACCAAGGTTCTAAAACTCGCTAGGCGCTCCCAGGGCGGCCGGGGACCTTCGAGCTTCCAGCCTTCGAGAAATTACTCGGTTTTTTATTTTTTTTAATTTTTTTATAGTATGTAGACATTGTAGAGACATGTAAACTAAATACTACCAAGTACCAAATAACTATTCCATCCATAATAACTAGTCAATCTTCATAGTTCAACTTCAAACCAAATAAAATTAAGTAGTAGCAAATAACTAGTCTATTACAAAGTTCAAATTTTAAAGTTCAAAACCAAATAAAACGAAATGGCACGAAACTAGTAAGGAATTACTCCTCTTCTTCTCCATATCCCTCCATAACACGGCATTCATCATCCTCACACTCTACCTCCTCATCTACCTCCTCATCATCATCATCGGTATCACTTTCCGACACAAAATCGTTGTCATGTAGCTCTCGGACTCCAACACTTCTACCACTTCTTCTAGGTTGAAGGTATTCATCCGCTCCCATGGCTTCTCCAATCAATTCATATGAAAGTCCCGAAATTGGATCAATTCCATCATCACCTTTCTCAACAAGCCATCCTTGTGCATGTGTTGCTTCATTAGTAAGTAAGACATCTCTATTTTTCTCCTTCCTCATCTTTTTATTATTGATGAGTTTGGCATTGAATTGGACATACACTAGGTTGTTCAACCTTGTTGCATTTAGTCTATTCCTTTTCTTTGTATGAATCTACACACAATAGAAAAATCCTAAGTTAATATACATATATAGATTTAGAGAGTGAGATGTGAGAAAGCGAAAAGACTAAATGTACTTACTCCCTCAAAAGTGCTCCAATTTCTTTCACACCCCGATGTACTTGAAGTCAAAGATAGAATTCTAGTGGCCATTCTTTTCAAATTGGGTGTGTGATTGCCATAGTTAGACCACCATCCAACTAGACATGAAAGAGGCATATTAGCACTAAGTTACTTGATAAAAATTAACAACAAAATAAATAGCAAGGAAAGTAATTATTCATTTATGATTTACCCGGATCATAACGGTCATGGTTCGCCTCACATCCCTTTGCGGCTATAGCTTTGCCAAATGCACCCTCTTTGTTTTTGTACTTGATCAACTCCACATTAATAACTTCATCTTGCATATTAAAATCATTGGGAAAGAAAGCTTCAACACAATCAACAACCCCATCCATAATGTTTGCATCATTTTGCATGGTAGAATCCTTGAAGAAGTAAAAAGGATTCAAAAAGTAGGCTGTCAAATGCAATGGCCTATCTAACCGTTCCAAGGCTTTTTCCTCAATGACATCAAGTATCGGCCGGTAGCTAGGCTCATGTTGTTTGTATACCTCTTTGATATCGTCTTTAGCTTGTTTGAGCTCTCCATATACAAAACCCATCGAGGGCTTCCAATCCCCATCAACAAGTCTAAGAATCTTAAATAATGGACCAAACACTCTTAAGCATAGGCTAACCTTGTTCCAAAATCCCATACTCGATATGATAGCATTTGCCTCTTTCCCCTTTACCTTGTTAGCCCATTTAATTTCCCCCCATTCTTTGCTACCAACCATTTGCCGCAAGTCATGTTTCTTATCCATCATACTTTGCAAAGTCAAGAACGCGGTAGCAAATCTCGTAGCACCCGGCCTCACTATGTCTCTTTTCTTTGTATATTTTCTCATAAAAAACAATGTCTTATGATGAGCATACACAAAGACAGTGAATTTTTTGGCCTTCTCAATAGTACTTTTGAAACTCGCTTGCTTGCCAATTCCTTCAAGCATGAGATTTATAGTGTGAGTGGCACATGAGGTCCAATATATGGTAGGTCTCTTGACCTTTAACAAATTCGCCGCCGCCATATTGTTGGATGCATTGTCCGTCACAACTTGAACAACATTTTTGGGGCCAATCTCATCTATGAACTTGTCAACATATTCAAAGATATACTCCGCCGTGTGTGATGACCCCGAATCTTCCCTAGAAGAAATAAAAGAAGTTCCTTGCTTGCAATTAACACATAAGTTCATGATGCTTCTCCTTTTTCGGTCGGACCAAGCATCGGTCATGATAGAACAACCCGTTGAAGCCCATTCTTCTTCTTGCTTCTTGAGTAAAGTTTTGGTTCTTTCTACCTCTTCCTTCAACAATGGCTCCCTTAGTTGGTATTGGGTTGGAGGTTGGTACCCCGGGCCAAATTGACCAACCGCTTCAACAAACCGTTTAAAACTATCATTGTCGATAGCATTAAATGGAATAGCCGCTTCATACACCCATCGAGCCAAGTATTGACTCACCTCATGGCTTTTCTTCTTTGAAATTGCATCATTCAAGTTTTGTTGCCTCGATTTCTCACTTGCACTCAAATTGGGATTGATGGGATTTGCAAATTTATCCATGGGACCAAGAAAATGGGGATTCTTCTTTGATCCTATAACTTCCACGTCATCAAATTCATCTTCTTCATCTAGTATGTGCACTCCTCCTAATTGGACTTCCCCCCTAAGATTCATTGCCGCCTCCTTCTTCTCTCTCTTTTTACCTTTTGTCTCTTCAAGAGCTTTCTTAACCTTCTCTTGATCTTCCTTGGTTGACTTAGGGCAAGGAGCAACATTACCCCTAATATGAGCAATGTGTTCTTTCAACCTATTAATCCCTCCACTGTATTCCCTCGAACACAAAAGACATCTTGTTCTATCCTTATTATTAGGATTCGCAAGAACGGCATAATCCCATCCGACATCGGTTGAGTTTCTTTTCAATGTTGAACACTCAGAAGCGGTAGAGGCCGCCGAAGACTGGGATTGAGCCATTGGTAGTATTTGATACTAGCCTACAAAAATACAAAATACATACCAAGAACAAGAATGTAAATCCAATATACAAGTCAATTTACTGTTTTCTTTATACTTACTGTAAGTCCGTAATTTACTGTTTTAAAAAAAAAAAAAAACCAATGTACTGTTAATATTGGAGTGGACTATTGGCTTATAAATTATTAGTAATTTATAAGTCAATATACTGACTATTGGCTTCTACTTTGTGTACGAGACAGATGATACAAAAAATACAACAAAATTTCCACTTCACCAAATAGGTTTTAAAAAATTACTATCTAGTTTATTGACTTATAAATTACTATCTAGTTTTTGAAGATATTCAATTTTTTTAACCACCCTGTTACAACTTACACGTATCAGATATTAGAAAGAAAAAAAAAAAAAAAAAGCACTACACAATATATATTCTGGCCACTGGCCACTGTTACAAACAGTCAAACACAAAGACACGACTACAGAGTAAAAAAAACCCTCCAGCATACATATTGTGGCCACTGGCCACTGTTACGCACAGTCAAACAGAGAGAGAGAGAGAAACAGAGAGAGAGAAACAGACGATGCCGACTGGCGACTACAGAGAGAGAGAGAGAGAGAGAGAGAGAGAGAGAGAAAGAGAGCTTACGAGAAACAGAGAGGCCGGAGGTGACAACTAACGAGTGCGACGACGATCGGAGGTGGTTCGACGGCTCCGGCTCTGATCGACGGTGACGATGAGTGGACGAGTGGTGGTGACTGGTGACGAGCAGAGGAGAAGAGGAGGAGAAGAGGCGGCTGTTGTGTTTGTGTGTGATTAGGTATGCGATATACTCCCTCAATATTTACACAAAGCCCCTTCAAATTGTCTAAATTTATGTTTTTAACCCGACTTTGTCCGATTTTTTTCTGACTCGTCCGAGTTCTTCGCGACTCGCCGAGTAATCGCGACTCACTGCCTTGCCGAGTAGTCGGCGAGGAATCCCGAGTAGTTTCCGAGTTGAGCTTCCAGCGAGTATGCCAACCGATTAGGCCATACTCGCCTCGGTTAGGCACCTTCCACCGACTACTCGCCGAGTACTCGGCCGAGTAATCCGAGTTTTAGAACACTGGCCGCCACTTAGAAATAGACAAGGCTTCCTGAACAGTGTTAGGGACAAAAACAGAAGAGATAGAAGCAGCAAAAGCACGAAGGGACGGAGAAAGATGATCATAAGAAACAAACTGAGCAATAGGATGATAAGTAGCACAAGTACGTTTACCTTTATGGAGGGCAATGGGTAAAGAATCTGGGGGGGAAACCAAATCAACAGACGAAGACTCAGGGGATGAGACCGGATCTCGCAACGGAGGAGAAGATGGAGCGGAGGGCGGAAGCAGAGCTGGTGCATCTCTAGGACGGCGAACATAGACCTTCAATGGTGGAGGAGATGTGGGAGGTGTGGGAGGAGGAGGCGGGGGTAAGGGTTCCTGAAACGGCAGGTAGTCGGAGTAGTCCTTTGAGGGAGGAGGAGGGGCGGTGGGGGTATGGCTGGCAAAATATGGTACGGACTCATGAAAAGTCACATTAGCTCACACAAACTGACGATGAAGTGTTGGAGAATAACACTTATATCCCTTTTGAGTACGGGAATAACCCAAAAACACACACTTGATGGACCGCGGATCAAGTTTATCCCGATCAGGGTGCAATTCATGAACATAATACGTGCATCCGAAAACTTTAAGGGGAATAAAGGAATAAAGGGGGTGATCAGGACACAATAAAGCATATGGTATTTGACCCCCTAAGACAGTAGAAGGCATCCTATTAATAAGGTAACCAACAGTAAGAACCGCATCACTCCAATAAGATTTTGGAACATTCATTTGAAACAAGAGAGCACGGGTGACCGTCAATATGTGTCCCAATTTGCGTTCAACAACTCCATTCTGTTGTGGAGTTCGAGCACAAGAGGACTGATGTAAAACCCCATGTTCATCCAAAAACTGTGAGAGAGCATTACGAAAATATTCACGAGCATCATCAGAACGAAAAATGTGAATAGCCACACCAAATTGTGTTTTTATTTCCTCATAAAAAGATTTAAAAATAGAGTACAACTCGGAACGTCTTTGCATAAGATAAATATATGTAGCCCGAGAGTAATCATCCACAAATACCACAAAATATTGAAAGTGAGATCGTGACGGAACACGCATAGGACCTCAAACATCTAAATGCACTAAGTGAAAAGGACTTGACACACGACGTTCTTCCCTATGGGAAAAAGACACACGACGATGTTTACTAAACTCACACACTTCACATGGCAGTGACTCAACACGACGACATGACGGGACCATCCGTTTAAGGTTCTGAAGAGACGGATGGCCGAGACGACAATGATACTGGTAAGGTGAAACTGTGGATTGGAATGTAACAGAGGTAGACTGCTCGCCATCCAGAAAGTAGTAGAGGCCACCACGTTCAACTCCGCCACCAATCTTCTTCCCCGTTGTGAGATCCTGAAAGACACAAGAATTAGGAAAGAAGGTCACTGAACAGTTTAAAGCTTTGGTAACCTTACTAACAGACATGAGACTAAAAGGAAAGCCAGGAACATGTAAAACAGTATCTAAAGAGAGAAATGGATTTAAAGTAATAGATCCCAAACCAGTAATCTGTGTGGTAGATCCATCAGCCAATGTAACATGAGAAGATGTCCCAGAAGGACGACAATCAGACATGACAGTAGAGACACCAGTCATATGATCGGAAGCACCAGAATCAATGACCCAAGGCTTATAAGAAGCAAGATAAGCAGATGGTGGACCTTTCTGAGCAAGCGTAGCAGTGGAGGCAGATGTCTGGGTAGAACGGTAGTGCTGAAACTGCTGATACTCATCCTCTGGAATGGTAACTCCCGAGGGGTGCTGCTGGACGAAACCTGTGAACCATCATCCTCTGAAACTGTGACCTGGTGGGTAGTTGGGCGACCATGGAGATCCTAACAATAGTCAATAGTATGATTATCAGCTTTGCACCAAGTGCAGTGCCGAGGTACTTTCCCACGGCCTCGACCACCTCCTCCTGGTGCATGACCTCCACGGCCAGAATCGCGACTAGAACCTCGGCCCATATCACGACTAGAACCACCACGGCCGGAATCACGAACGAACCCACTATGACTACCTCCCCCTGATGTTGAGCCACCACGAGGGTACCCACCACGAGACACCGTAGAGACTAAAGCTGATCGGTCAGAAGATAACTGAGAAGCAGTCATAGAACCAATGTCAGAAATAGTGGCCTGACGAAGATGACTGAAAACCTCACCTAGAGCTGGTATTGTCCGTTCTCCCAAAATCTGCGAACAGACTGAATCATAGGTAGGGGAAGGCAAACTGGACAGAAATCGAGCAACAAACAGAGACTGTCGCTGACGCTCCATAACTTGTATATCATCGGAAATGGGCTGAGCAATCTTGATCTGCTCGCAAAGA
>JAXBDA010010268.1:0-10856 GCA_036023075.1 Gaultheria prostrata
GGATTATGCATTGCGCGCCTGGCCCTACTCGTGGCCTCTATAGCTCGGCTCCCCTGTAGGGTACACCCATACTGCATAGCCGAGTTAGGGCACCCAAGAGGGTATACGGGTTTTACCCTCTCCAATTTTGCTCTATTTGTTTTCAAAATTTTCATGGGATAATTTTTTTAATCAACCAAAAAGAACATATCACTTGTACATCATTGTTGTGTTTGTTAAATGCAAATTTTTTAACAAAGTAATTAAGTAATGTGATTTTCGTAATATTGTGAATTGGAAAGGAAAAAACTACGTAAATGTTTAAAAGAACACTCAAAAAAATGCCACCCATTTACACCAACATATATAAAATGATGATCTAATGAGGAATCCCCTCATTTTGCTAAAATGCGGACCTACCATTTCCCGATCGAATTTTGTTGATTCAAACTGTTCAATGTGTTTAAAACGTTTTTTTAAGGATACCCGTGATGAATCACAAAAAAAAAAGACCGGAAATGGCTTCATCCAAACAGATTTTCACACGGGCCGTAGATAAAATTTTATGAAAAAATACTCGGATAAAGCCACGTAAGAGAGGACAGGAATGATTAATACCCCTTCATCATCCCAGCCATTCGGGCCTTAGTGAACTTCAAAATGCTCGATAACATAGAACACGCTTTATACCCACACTCATCTGAGTATGAGAGCTTTTGAAGTCCACAATTTATTTGTTATTTATGTGTGTGTACGCATATTGGCACTTTTGATTACCGGATTATATTTTGAAAGAATTGAAAAAGATAGGAATAAAGATGATTCGACACAAGAGATAATACATGAGATCAAATGTTCGTAGTAAGTAATAAACTATAATTTGTGTGGGTCAAAGGATGGTGTTATGGGTGAAGAATCATTTTTATCCATCTAATGAAGAAGAAATATCGTAATGCTTTGAATTCACCCTCAGATGGTATTGGGTAATCTCTAAAATGGGACATTGTTTAGTTTTTGGTTTAAGAGAGACTTTTGAATAATGAGCGGAGAGAGATAAGTAAAAAATAAAAAATATAATTATAATCATATTAAAAATTTATTAAGAGCCGTGCTATGAGAGAAGGGACGGTTCTGAAAAATAAAAGCAAACAATTAAACTGACAGCAAAATAGTCCCGTTTTAACAGGCTAATCTTGAAAAACACACTCTCTGTCTCCAATCTTTGATCCCAAGGATCACTTTTTAATTTTTATTGTCCTAAATTTTGTCTCTTTTCAAAATTAAGGGGTCATTAGCTAATGAAATTTTATTTTTACTCTTTCTTTTTTAAAGTAAGTACATGCAATGATAATGTTTTAAAGAGTAAAAGAAAAAAAAAAGGTATGACAAGTGCAATAATAATGCTACCCTAATTAGTTTTAATTTCTAAGAGAACCTTTTTTGGATGAGCCGTGAAAAGGGCATTTGCACCGAACAAATTCGGACCGTGGATTCCGAAATCCAACAGTTCAGATCAATACACTCTCTCTTAGTGGCAGAGAGAGCATAGGACCTTTTTGGAGTTTTTTTTTATATTATTTTTTACAGGTAAGTAATACAATTTATAGCCTTTTCAAAAAAGAAAAATAATTGTATGATTTTGAACACCGTTATATAATGGTTTTAACACCCTTTTTCATCACATATTCACATGAGACTCAATTTTAAATGTATAATTTTTCTCTAACTATGTGCTGAAGAGGATGTTAAGGCACTTCATAACCACTAAATAATTGCTACTATTCATGACCAAGCTTTCATCCAACTCAATTTTAACCTCCAAACTATCACGTGTTTACGCAATCATAAACATATAATTTTTTTGATTTTTTTTCTTTGTAGCAACTGTAAGTGAAACACTTTTTTTAAACAAGTATCTTGAAGAAATCGTACAAACAAATAATTATGTTTTTAGACTCTTCAAAAGAAAATAGATTATTGTGAGTTTTTGATTTTTTTTTTGAAAAAGCATGTGTTAAATTGTGCCCACACTCATACAAATTCCTGGCTACGCCACTGCTCTCTCTCCTCATTAAAGCATGTCGAATTCAAAAAAAACAAAATACTCTCATTAATGCGAGCCGTTGGATCTCAGAAATTTACAACCCGAATTTGTTCGGTGCAAAGATCATCCATTAGAAAATTACTCTTAAATTATAAAAGAGACTAATAAATTGTGAGGGAGGAGATAGTATGTGCATCAACCTTGGGCTATCACAAAACACGAGAGGTTGTGACCAGGGACAGAGCTAGGATTTTATCTTTATGGTGGCAAAAATATGTACTTAAAAAATAAAAAGACAAACTGCATTATGAAGATGAAAGATTAAAAAAATCTAGTAATGGCGAGTCTATATATTCGGGGATGAAAATTTATTTTCTATATAATAATTATATTTTTTTGAAAATCTTGTGGTGACGGCCGCCACCACTTGTCCCCTCTCTGGCTTCATCCTTGGTTGTGAGTTGTGACGGGGTGGAGTGCGCATGCAGTGGGCTATGTAATCTCTTGTTGGTACGGCGTAGGAGCTGGTTGTGAATCTGTCAGCGAGGGGATACAAACAAAACAACAAAGTCTGAAAAGAGTGAAGAGAAAAGTGTGCAGGACTCAAGCACGGAAAAAGAACGAAAGGGTTTGCTGGCCTTCATACACATTTATGGATAATAATACAGTAAATTTGATATATCTTTTACACGTTATTCTTCGCTTTTTTGGGTGGAACAGCATTTTCCATTTAAGAAAAAGAGAAATAGTATTCGGGACACATCTCTCCGTCTCGATCACATCTCAAACCACACCCGCTTGTACGACACTTGTCACACTGCATAATTGGTAATGAAATACTCCATTATAACAAGTATTTTGAAATTATACAAGCCAATATAGTTTGGGGGTGATGGAAAGATGCGTCCCTAATATGCGAATGATAATGTCAAAATTATTTTTGATTGTGTTAAAACTCAAGTGTATAAATACTTGTACTAATGTGTAGAGTACAAGTTTTTCAAAATTTTGACACAATCAAAAACAGTTTTGACAGTATCACCGCTATGGTATTGTTGAAAAAAGAGAGCAAAATTTTTGGCAAATTAAAAATTCTACCCAAAAACGCCAAGTCTGTACGTATATGTTCAGTCTAATTTGCAGTGTGTACTCGAAAACTGCATCATCCCAGTGCCTTTCACGTGTTTTGTTGGTTGGTGGTGGGCCCCCCACCTGCAGGGTAACCCTATCCTTTTAAGTAACAGTACGTATTTTTTGACTTTTTTCACAGTATTCGAGTAGTCTTCTCGTTTTCTGGGGACAATATAGTACTCCTTACATCCCAATTTGTTGGACCCTTTTGGACAGTCGTGTCACTCAAACAATTGTCTATATTTCACAATCTATAAATTTTAATAGGATTTTAAAAATTTTGTATAATAAAACTAATTGAGATCTATCAAACAAGATCCATATTGGATATAAAAAATATTATAAATTAGAAAATATAGACGATTTTTTAAGAGGTCTCAAATAATGAAAAGGGAACAACAAATTGGGACGGAGGGAGGGAGTAGTAGATTAGGATCACTATTGGGCGATCGAGCAACTCAGTGAAGTTTCATTTTCATAGCCCTTTGATTAAAGGTGAAAATTGGTGAGAACTGAGAAAGGAAGAGATAAAAAAATTCCCTCTTACATGTAATTAATTACTAGAAAAGATAACAAAACAACAAACTAATTACTTAACGTATTGTAATATTACTCATCAGAATTCACTTTCGGTGAAAATTTGATGAGAAACACAACTCTGCTTTTTATGCTTGCCAAAGCCTCTTTAACTTGCCAAAGCCTCTTTTTCCCAATCGGTGACAAAAGTTACAAAGAGCATTACAAAATTTGGAAATGAAGTCGCACACTCATCATGAGGCACTGCCAATTAAATAAATTGGACTACAATCTGCTTAAGTGTTTGAAACGACGAGGTCAAGCAAAAGCACCTCAAGTTAAGAATACCAAGGAACTTCAAGCCTCACATTCAATGCTAGCAAGCAAGCATCTACCTGGGCCTTGAAGTGGGGGCAATTTGTAGACACTAAAATTTCGTCACGGCTTAATCACCGTCCGATTAATTAAGATGAATAAATAATCTTAATTAATTAAAATCAAAATTGGTCAAAAACCTGCAAATAATTATTGGGCTCGGCAAAGTATGGGCTCAATAATTTAAAAGATGTGGGCTAGACCAAAGGAAGATGGGCCTGTTCAATGGCCCTAAATGGACCATGAAATTGGGCAAACCCATGAACCCAAGCCCAACCAAATTACCCAAGGTCAAAATAATATATATATAACCTGATATGATTTATTTCCATAATGAAAATATCAATTTACTCTTATGGAAAGTAAATTAATCAAGGATAATTAGTATATATTATATTTGACCTAATTTGTTTCCATAACTAGAGGCTGATTTACTCTTATTTGGAAAGCAAATCAATCAAAGGGGAATTTCCAAATTAAAGGCCCCTCTCCTTGAGCCTATAAATAGGGGCTCCCATTAAGAAGAAAAGACACACATCTTCAGCAAAGAGAGCTTCAGCCAAGAAAATTCAGGAGTACTCCCCAGCATTTCTCAAGGCTTTTCAAGTTCTTCTCAAAACCCTCAAGTTCTTGTGGAGGATCAACAAGCACTCAAACTACGTGTCGGTTCATCTACAACAAACAGCGGTCTACGCATCAACTACGAAGATCACGCAACAACTTCATCGTTTGTTCGAGATAAAGCTACTCAAGCCCTCGATCAAGCTTCGTTCTTCAAGCTTCTCAACTAGAAGATTTGAAAGAACTACCAACCAGTTCAATCTACAACAAGCTTCTATAGCCGTTAGGTTGCAACTTCAACTCCGGAGATCGAATCAGAGGATATTTTGTTCTTTTATTGTAAAGAACATTTAATAGAGAATTGTACCCGTTATTCTATTCAAATCAATAAAATTATTATTTTGTGCATCTTTTTCTTGTTCTTAATTGCAGGACTCGAATTTGTGTGTTACAAATTTGGCACGCCCAGTGGGACCTCTCTACCTCTCATCTATTTCTCCAAAATCAAGTTCTATTCAAATGGCATCAAAGAAAGTTGCTACTGCTTCAATCAACAAGAACACGGGCAAGAATGCTACTATTGCTACAAGCAACAGCAGCACTTCCACAGGACCTGTGACGCGCAGCAAGGCAAAGGCAACTGTGGTCCCGACGATTAAGGGAGTGGCGCCAAAAGTACCGCAAGGCAAGTACAAGCCCGTCGCCATGCTTCAGACAAAGAAGAAGGATGAAAAAGACTCTGCAAAGCTTCCGTCCAATTCTGAAAATCCTATCTTGGGAAGCCTGTCGCCCCGCCCATCCCGCTCAATTTCCGATGCAAAATCTAGCACAGGTTCGCATTCTAGATCCTCGCCTTCTTCGCCAAAGCGCTCAGAATCGCCAAGTCGTTCAGAATCATCTTGCTCAGTGGCTATGCAAGCCATGACTACTGGCGCTACGACGGTGGAGGAACAACTGGCTACAATGGCGCGCGCCATTGAAAAACTTACAAAGACTGTGGAAGATAAAGACCTCCAAATCGCATCGCTCATGAACAAGTTAGAGGCTTAGAAAGTGGGGGAAACTAACCAGGACAATTCATATCCACCAGGCTACACACCACAAGGAGTTATATATGGCGACCAAAATGGAAAGCTCACGATGGGTGATCAAAATGGAAAGCACGAGCAGCAAAAGGATCATGCGAACCACGTCTCTTCATCAAATGCGGCTGGTGGTAGTAAGATCAATCACGTATTTGCTACAAAGATCGCCGAAAGTGCTCAACCAGTTTCTATTGCTTCATTGACTGTTCATCAGCTCCAGGACATGATAGCAAGTACAATCCGAGCACAGTATGGTGGGCCCTCACAGAGTGCGTTTACATACTCCAAACCCTACACCAAGCGCATTGATTGCTTTCGGATGCCCATTGGTTATCAGCCGCCCAAGTTTCAACAGTTTGACGGGAAGGGGAACCCAAAGCAACATGTCGCCCACTTCGTCGAAACGTGCAACAACGCGGGGACGGAAGGGGATCTACTCGTCAAACAATTCGTCTGTTCACTTAAGGGAAATGCTTTTGAGTGGTATACGGACTTAGAGCCAGAATCGATCGATAGTTGGGAACAGATGGAGCGTGAGTTCCTCAATCGCTTCTATAGCACCCGTCGTACTGTAAGTATGATGGAGCTAACCAACACTAAACAGTGGAAAGACGAGCCCGTGGTCGATTACGTCAACCGTTGGCGTGCTGTGAGCCTAGACTGCAAAGATCGACTCTCAGAACTTTCCGCCGTCGAAATGTGCATGAATGGTATGCATTGGGGACTCCTTTACATCCTTCAAGAGATAAAACCAAGAACCTTTGAGGAGTTGGCCACGCGTGCGCATGACATGGAGATCAGCATAGCCAACCACGGTGGAAAGAATCCCCCAAGTTTGGAGAAGTCGAGCGACAAGAAAGACGTGAAGAAAGGAGATAAGTTCTCCAAAGGCACCACCAAAGATTCAATGATGGTGACCACCGCTCCAGTAAAGATCACGGTGAGAGACAAAAAGAGAGAAGATAAGAAGGAAACACGCCCTTTAGAGAAAGATAGGCGTCCAACTCTGAAGGAACTACAAGCGAAGAGATACCCGTTTCCCGATTCTGATGTGCCTGGCATGCTAGAAGACTTGCTCGAAAAGAAGGTCATTCAACTTCCAGAATGCAAACGTCTAGAGGAAATAGGTCGGGTAAATGATCCAAAATACTGCCATTATCATCGGATCGTAAGTCATCCCACCGAAAAGTGTTTTGTGTTAAAGAAGCTGCGATCTAGCAAGCAAGAACAAAATCCTCCTAGACATTGACGAATCTGTGAAGTCCAATCATACTACCATTATTGTGGGATCACCAGGTTCTCTAAATTCTGGTTCTAAAGCAAAGGAAGAGCGTGCAAAACCACTGACAGCAGGCGCAGTCGCGAAAACCATCCAATTTGGCTCACTTGAACCAGTGATCATTGAAGTCCAAAGCCAAGGCGTGTCCGCTTTTCCTGGCCTAGACGAGAATCCAAGCGCAGAAGATGACGAAGGATGGATCCTTGTGACACGAAAGAAGTCACGGAAGAACAAGCCCAAAGCTAAGCCAGTTCATCCTAGAAAAATCCAAGGAAAGAAGAACCGTCACCAATACGCCAAGAGGAAAGGAGGAAGAAAGATGAGGGCTAAGAAAGAGATGTCAGAAGTTCACGAGCCAGTCGAACAAAATCATCTTGCACCAGTCACTCTGCGAGAATTTTTCCCAACTGGCTACTTCAAGGATGACGAGGTTGAAGCTGTCTACATGGTTTCAACAAGTGAGGTGATTGAAGAAGATGGGGAACAAGCCCACATGGCGAAGGCAACAATGAAACACGAGGAAGAAGGCGATACCAAGGAGAGCCCTACCACTTCTGTTTCATGTTGTGCGGCGATCACTTTCACTGACGAAGACCTTCAACTAGGTTCAAAGCCGCATAATCGTCCGTTGTTTGTGTCTGGGTATATCAGAGAACAAAAAGTAAGTCGCATTCTTATTGATGGTGGATCTGCAGTGAATATCATGCCAAAGTTCATCATGAAGAAACTCGGAATCCCAACCGATGAGCTAGCTCGTAGTCGTCTGGTTATACAAGGCTTTAACCAAGGGGACAACGTGCAATCGAGATGATTCGTTTAAACCTCACCATCGATGAACTCACAGCGGGCACATAATTTCATGTCATTGATGCAAAGACTTCTTACAACCTGTTACTTGGGAGGCCTTGGGTTCATTCAAATGGAGTAGTTGCGTCGACACTCCATCAATGCTTCAAATTCTATCAAGATGGGATAAAAACTGTTGTGGCAGACGATAAGCCATTCACCGAAGCTGATTCCCACTTTGCGGATGCAAAATTTTACTTGGAGTCTGATGTTATTCCCGAGGTTATCCCAACTGAAGTTCCTTCCATGGGGCAAGGGAAGTTAAGGGTAGATAAGCAAACCACAGCACCGCGTTCGCAAGAAGGTCCAAGTACGTTCGAAAAAACACCAAAACTTGACCCACCACAAAAAGAATCTTCCTCCTCTGGAACGCAAATTGCGAAAAAGCGCTTTAGGTACATCCCAAAATCTCGACGAAAAGAAGGGCAATCACCATTCGAAGAGATCAACACCATTATTGAAGATCGAGCAAAATGTCCTCAAGCTTTGAGTAAAGAAGATCTTCAAGTGATAAAGGGAGACCTAACAATGCCTCTTCCGACTGTGGGACAGCCTAGCTCAACAAAGCCCCCATTGAAAGGGTTTGTCAAGTCTACACAAAGCTCTCTCCAGCATGGATCTCTTCCCGAAAGGAGAACTGACGGTTTTGATCCAAATGCTTACAAGCTCTTGGCCAACTCGGGTTATAACTTCAACAATCCTGCGCCACTTGGAGAGTTGAGTCCTGAACTCACCGGTGAGAAAGTTCATGGTCTTACTAAAACACAAGAAGAATTGAGGCGTTAAGGACATAAAGTGAGCCCTCCAAAGAGTGGTCTGGGGTTCACACCGCCAAAGCCTATTTGCATATCCGCCAAAAGTAAGGGCAGGAATGCAAATGTGCAGCATATCACCATAAAAGAGGTGAAAGAGGACGACAATCAACAAGTGCCTCGTCGAGTCTCCGCATTTGATCGCATCGATGTACCCGCCCCTCAGACTTCTGTCTTTAACAGACTCGGCGTTACAAATAAGACGCACAAAGAGGCAACGTCACAGCCACAAAAATCAGTCTTTGCTCGGCTCGAAAATAGAGGCGGTTCATCGAAGGGAGACAATTCAAGGAAGGCAAAGATTATCAAGCTAAATTCTGCTAAGGAGGATGAAGGGGCTCGAAGCTCGATCCCGTCTCGTATGAAGCGGGTATCATCGCTCGAAATCAATATTGAAGGTGAAGGTCCACTCAAGGTTAAACGACGTACCATTGTACTGACCGGGCAGCCTAAGGGCCACACAAAAGTTGAAGAAGAAGAGGAAACGGAATACACTACGTCTTACCATGTGGAGGTTGAGGAGCACTCAAGCTCAAACTCCGAAGATGATGATTTTCCTGAGGCTCCTCCTCAACTGGAAGATGGGGGGCAACCAACGGTGGACGATCTCAAAGAACTCAACCTCGGAACTCCTGACGAGCCTCGACCCATCTTCGTAAGTGCACTTCTAAGCCCGGAAGAGGAAAAAGCATACTTCGACTTGTTGATCGAGTATAGAGATGTCTTTGCTTGGACTTACAAAGAAATGCCAGGGCTAAGCCCAAGAGTTTCTGTTCACCACTTGGGAATTCGACACGGTGTTCGTCCTATAAAGCAATCCTTTCGTTACATTCGACCTGAGAGGGTCCCGGTGATCGAAGAAGAAGTCAACAAACTAATTGAAGCTGGATTCATCCGTGAAGTAAAATACCCAAGGTGGATCTCAAGCATGGTTCCGGTAGTGAAGAAGAATGGAAAGATTCGGATATGTGTTGATTTTCGAAATCTAAATGATGTTTGTCCCAAGGATGACTTTCCTCTTCCTATCATGGAATTGATGATAAATGCAACCACTAGCCACGAGGCATTGTCCTTCATGGATGGATGTTCGGGATACAATCAAATAAGAATGGCGCCCGAAAATGAAGAAGCAACGGCCTTTCGCACAACAAAAGGGATTTATTGTTACAAAGTAATGCCTTTTGGCCTCAAGAATGCTGGCGCCACTTACCAATGCGCCATGCAAAAGATTTTCGATGACATGCTCCACAAAATAGTTGAGTGCTACGTGGATGATTTGGTTGTCAAGACCAAACAAAGAAGGGATCACCTACAGGACCTCCGCACAATCTTCAATCGACTTAGGAAGTTTGACTTGAAAATGAATCCTCTCAAATGTGCCTTTGGAGTTACGTCTGGAAAGTTCCTTGGTTTCATCATTCGACATCGAGGCATTGAGGTTGATCAATCCAAAATTGACGCCATACAAAAGATGCCAGCCCCAAAGAACATAAAGGAGCTTAGAAGCTTGCAAGGTCATTTGGCTTACATCCGCCGATTCATTTCAAACTTAGCTGGACGCTGCCAACCTTTCAGTCGACTAATGAAGAAAGATGCAGCTTTCGCTTGGGACGAAGCTTGTCAAAATGCCTTTGAAAGTATCAAAAGATACCTGCTCAATCCTCCAGTTTTAGGGGCTCCTATTCCTGGAAGACCGTTGATACTTTACATAGCTGCTCAAGAAAAATCTCTGGGGGGCAATGTTTGCACAAAACAATGAAGAGAGCAAGGAGCGAGCACTCTACTACTTGAGTCGAAGGTTGACAGAAAATGAGTTCAAGTACTCCCCTGTTGAGAAGAAGTGCTTGACACTTGTTTTCTCCTCCCAAAAGTTAAGGCATTACTTTCAAGCTCACACAATTCATCTTGTGGCAAAAGCAGACCCTGTTAAGTATGTCATGTCCAAACCTATCCTCTCAGGACGCTTAGCAAGGTGGTCTCTCCTCTTTAATTAATTTGAAATCATATATGTCCCGCGGAAGGCAGTAAAAGGACAAGCTTTAGCAGATTTCTTAGCGGATCATCCTATCCCAGCCGATTGGGAAATATGTGAAGAGTTCCTTGATGAAGATGTATTATTCATTGAAGTTCTTCAACCTTGGATGATGTTCTTTGATGGGGCTGCTAGATTGGAGGGGGCTGGAGCTGGCGTCATCTTTGTCTCTCCACAAAGGCAAATTCTACCTTAT
>JAXBDA010010269.1:0-10855 GCA_036023075.1 Gaultheria prostrata
AGGGGATTACCAACCCAACCGGCATGGATTGTCTTCCTCAAACAAGAGGAAGCAACCCAATGTGCCACCCTATTACATATTCTAGGAATCCAACTAAAAACATTATGTAAAGACAAAGAGATACCATAGATATCGTCAACAATAGCCGCACAATCCCACGGAGGAACATTAAAAAAGACGATGAGTGCCTTCAAAAAGTATGAAAAGTTTTTTTTTTTTGATCGGCAAAAACAGGTTTCCATATCATTAAGATCATAAAAAACTCAGTAGAAATACAACAGAAGAAGCCCCGCATTGAGATAGTCTCGAAAGGACCAAAACCTTCCTACTTCTAGAGCTCGCAAGAACCTAAACTGCCTCTTCGCCTCCCATTTTTATAAGGAAAAAAAAAAAAAGTAAAAAGAAGTTGCTAAGAAGGCAACTAATGCTTGAAACCTCAACCAATACACCCAAAAACAAAGCTAAACAACCCAATTGCAACCTAAAGGGCCAAGCCCATTTGCAATTGGACACAGGCCCAAACCAATCCTAACACCAAAAAACCTAAACCCATCCAGGCCCAAAAAGTATGAAAAGTTGATGCAAAGAGGGGATTAATTACAAAATTTTCCCTCAATATTTTTGATATCTAAAATAGAGATAAAGAGATACAATGGAGATGCTCTCATACTCAACACAATGACCACCTTTTGTGCCCCAGCAACCATTACTATTGGTCGAGCATTCCTCTTCTGCTCGGAATACGTGTCAGAAAAGATGGCAAAGAATTAGAGTTCCTCTCGCGTGATTTGATGAAAGATTATTTTGCTTGTTCGTTCGTTAGTTAGTCAACATGTTCTGAGAAAAGATCAAATGTTAGGCGATAGTTGTCAAATAAAATTCAACTATTAAATTGCATGTCTCCTAATAAAATCTAGTAATTTGTTTGGAGATATGGCTCCAAACAAAAATCATCCGTTTGAAATACGCCTGGTTTACTAGGTTCGGTAAAAAAAAAAATGGCTTGCAGGTTGAAATGGTTATTCGGAAATTTGATGGTAGATTATGGATTTAGCATAGGGAAAATTCATTGACACCCCTTGAGATTTTTTCTAACAATGGATGCCCCCTTTACGTATGAGAAATGACAACGCAACTCTTGTTGTTTCTATGTGCATTTCGCTAACACTCCAAATCGACAATTATTTGTCCAAACACGTGATGAAATGAGCCAAAAGTAACTTTTATATAGAAGTTCACCCTTTTATGCCAATTAAAAGTAATAAAAAAAATATCAACTCACTTATTTTAAAACAAAATGGATTTTTTCCCCATTGAAAGACCTGTTTTGATATAAAAGGATAAAATTTATTAATACCCCCTTTTTTTACTTGTCGAAAGAACAATTTAGAGGTCAAACTATCATTTTTTTGTCCGAAAAAGTTGAGAACCAAGCCACTTTTGGCTAATTTCGTTACGGGTTGGTCAAAAAGTTGTTGGTTGGATATCGGTGGGATGAACATTGCTTCTTTTTTTTTTGTTTGGTACGTCGAAAGTTAAACCATTAAAATGAAACGAGCAAGAATTCAATTACTCCTAAAAAATTGGGGTGAGTTTCCCACTTGATAAAATCTTGATTTTATCAATTTTATCAAGTGAGGAAGAAAGTTGATAAAATCTCAGATTTTTTAGTGCAAAAATTTGAAATTTTATCAAACTTTCTTCCCCACTTGATAAAATCTAGTGTTGATTTTTGATAAAATCAAGTAGGAAACTAGGCCCAAAGCATAAAACCAAAGCTTATGTGGGATGAACATTGCCATCACAGGGGTTTTATAATAATAGTAATATGTAGTAGATTTTATTTTTTTGGCATATAAAGGAGGTATCTGTTATTAAGAAAAACTTCAGGGGGTGTCAATGAAATTTACCATTTTCTATGATGGACTTGGCTTGAGTGAAAAGAAAAGAAAAGAAAAGAAAGGAGCGCCAATAGAATTTTGTCGAAGGTGTGGTACTGAAATAACAGGCGCGAATATCTACTTCGGAAAAAGAGAGAGAGAGAGAGAGAGAGAGAAGATTTATTTCATAGAGTGTACCGATATATATCCGCCTACACCCACATTGCGGTCACAAAATCTCTCTCTCTCTATGACTCTATCTCTGCTTCTTTGTTAGTAGTTCAATTTGGAATATTTCTCAAAAGTAGAGCGGAGAATGGGAGAGGAGAAGCCGAAATCCGCTGGTGTATGGCCCACCGTCAAACCTTTTGTGAATGGCGGAGCCTCTGGCATGCTCGCTACTTGTGTCATCCAACCAATTGACATGATCAAGGTACTTACTTCTAACTTGATATGTAAATTATAAACCATCTAGATCAGTGATTTTATTTTATTTTTAAGATGTGAGTGTTTTTATAGACGTATCTTTTGTTTTTTGTTTTTTTTTTCTTCATAGTTGAAGGGTTTCTTTGAAGGGTTTCATATGTTTTAATCTGTATACGCGTTGGTATTTTCGTCGGTTTCAGTTAATAATCTTTGATTTCATGTTTTGCATTGGAATATTTGAAGGTGTCTGATCGCAGATGAAATGGGTGTTTCTAAAATCTTCTGTTCTGTTTGCTGTGGTTGTAGGGCCTACTATTTGTTCTTGTTTCCCTGTTTTGAAGTTCTGCTTCTGGTAGTTAGGTTTGGTTTATTCTTTGGTTGTTTTAAGGGTTTATCCCTTACACTTTGTTTGGGCTTCTAGCGAAAAGTACATTGACCCAAAAAAGAAAAAAAAAATTCTGTGGAAATGTGATTGCGGAGATGCTATTTTGTTCAATGCTGGTTAGGATTTAAAGATAATGGTGACAGTTCTAAATGGTTAATTTATTCCATGATGTAGTGCGGAGTTGGAATTTTGGTGGAGTGGTGCTTGAGAAGTGGTAGCCACTTCGTTTTACACTCCAGTCCTTTGAAAAGTTGGGTTTGCCTTTTTCAATGTTGGGGTTGCTCGGGCCTCGGTGTCTCGGTGATGCCTAGATCGGTGAAGACAATGTTTTGATGGTTTGAAAGCTCCATTCCCACCTTGAAAGGGGTGGCGATTGCTTCCCTTTTCTTTTGGCTTCATCATTATTTTCCCATTTCTTTGGGTTCATTTTTGGGGGTCTTACTTACCACTGGATTAGTCGCTTTTGGTAAAGGTGGTGTGTGCTTTTAATTGCCTTTGTCCACTTCATCTGTCTATGCATGGTTCCGTCACATTTGCGGTATAACAATATTACAGTTATTACAGTATTTTCTTTTAAAGAGAATAGGTGTTCGGTGGGACTTGAGATTCTGTGGGTTTGATAGGTTTTCTTTGGCAATTACAGGTAAGAATTCAGCTAGGCCAGGGTTCAGCGACGGAGGTGACGAGGAACATGCTGAAGAACGATGGTATTGGCGCCTTCTACAAGGTTTGTTTTTTTGGGAATGGATTTGATTTTTTTGTTGGAACTTAACTTTTGCTTCATTGAGTCTCATTTTAGCAGTGTGTGAAATTGAGATTATTACTTAAACATCTCTATTGTGTTAAGGGTGTTTAATGTGAGAATAGGGCATGGATGTAAACCGCAACTGCACCCTAACCATGCAGCCATCTCAGTAGAGAAATATTGAAGTAATGGAACAATAGAAAAAATGAAGATGCAGTTATTGCCTGGAAAACTGACGTAATTGAATTGTTTTGGTTTCTTGTATTTTTGTGGCCCTGAATTGCTTATCACTATGTATCCTTTAAATAATATAAGAAAAACGAAATCTCAATGCAAATTGAAGGCAATGCCAAAAAGACGTCATGTTTCCAAATGGATAAAATCAGGTCTTTCCCTTGATTGAAAAGGATAAATAGGAAAGATATTCTCAGTAAGAAGCTGCCCTTTTTTCATTCCTCTGATCATTTAGGCCAGCAGAGGATTAAGAATTATTATCATGGTCTTTGGGCCCTTACAGTATAGTATTAGGTTCTTCACGCATCACACTTGTGATAACACATCCGACTAACTTTGATTATTCTTGACCAGGGGCTGTCTGCGGGACTGCTTAGACAAGCTACATATACAACTGCCCGACTTGGATCTTTTAAGTAAGTATTTATTAATATAATGGCTAACGGATATTGTTTATGTGCTTGTTATTTATGTTAAAAGTTTGTCTTTGTACGATTCAAAGACTAGAATCTGCCCTTGTAAGCGTGTATCTTGAGTTCTGTGTTACACAAAAAGTCATGTAAGCACACAAACATGCAGTTGCCCTGGTGGATGCAAGTAGTGATCCATATGTCTTGGTTTGTATTCCTTAATTAATTCACCATCCTGCCATTGATCTATGCATCTTTTTCTTCCTCATCTCTCTCTCTCTCTCTCTCTGTGGTATATCTGTTTTGGTGTATGATGATATTCGATCGAATCTTGGAACAGAAGACTTGGACTATGTTTCCTTTGTGGTTGATAAGGAATCATCAGATAATGCCCCAGTCTTTAACTTCTTTCATGTACTTTCCAAATCAAATATGCTGAACAACTTCATTTCGAAAATGAATTAGCAATAATTTGTAGGGTTCCGGTTTTGGCAGTTATTGTAAAACGTGCAGGAGTAGCATAAGAACTTGGGCAAAGAATTATCATATGCAGTCAGTGAGAAGAGTTCCAAGTTCCAACCTGAATGGAGTTACTTGTTCAAAGCATCCTGATTTGCTTTATTTAGGTTTGTGGATGTTTAAAATTAAGCCGGATTTCCATGAAAACACGATCGGGCATAGAATGGGGCCAATGGGCATCCATCAAAACATTAGAATTTACAAAAAGTTGATTCTGTGGACGTTATTATTTCTCACAATCAACTTTTAAGCAGCTTTAAATGCTATTTTTGGCCTAAAAGCCGAAGCAGAAGCTGTGGCAAATAGACTGGCAAAACTTCTGAGGCAGCCAAAAGCAGATTTCTAAATGCTATCACAGATGCTTGATGCTATCAAACAAGCCACTTTAATTGTATGCCATGTTTGTATAGGCTATTCATTCTGGAATATCCATGTTTGTTGTGGGAACATAAGAAGAACCAATGAACGGTGCCTAATTGAGCGTGTAGTCTATTTTTTCCCCTTTATATTTTGGTTGGTGGTTTTTTTTTTTTTTTTTTGTTTGGGTGGGTGGGTGGTTTCATATGTTTGCCTACAATTTCAGTCATATTGGTATCTGAAGGAAACAGAGAACCCGTATACTTCAAGGCCAATGATATTCTAATTCTTTTAAATTTAAGTTGGCTACCTCTTTATTCAATGCGGTCTATTGGTTTTTTGCGTAACAGATAATAGATTTTACAATGGGATAATTCGCGCTTTTATTGAAACTGGCTGTTTAATAGGTGGAAGTACCACCAAAATTCGTTTTGTAGTTCTTGGTTTGCTTTGGGTACTAAAGAAAGCGAGAAATCTTGCTTCCACGATTACCGTTTTGTATGCGAATATACGATGAAGTATTTTTTTTGGAGTCTACTGCTTACTAAGTTCCCCATAAGTTGCTCACTGCACGTTTCTTCCTATTGACCGATCCACAAATAACAACTTGCGTGTTGGGATTTGGAACCATTTTGGCTTGTGAGAAGCACAACTACCAATCACAGTGGAAGTATCTACTTTCATAGAGTCGATGAAATCTAGCATGCTTTTGGGGCTCCTTTTTGGCAGAACTCCTGCTTGCAAGTTAAAGACTTGTGTAGCACTGTGGATTATTGTAATTTCAATGACTTGTTTTAGGTGTTACCTTAGGATATTGGTCTAATGTTGTGTGGATCCAAAATAGCACTGCACTCTTTGGAGAAAATGGTCGGTTTCGAATCCAGGCGAAGATTGCTCTTTACAGTTTATAGGATGTCTTCGGAGGGACATGATGTCTCTAAAGTAGGGTTCTATGTTAAGTGTTCTACAAGTAAGATATCATTGTGATTCTTAGATAAATGTTTTCTTGTGCATTCTAATGTATAGCATTTCTTTTTCTTTTGCTTTTGACACTATTCAAGTTTTCGAACTGTACAAATGTGATGAAGATAGCAGATTGCAGAAATGCTTTAGATGCCACACCAAAATTCAGGAGTTTGTACCAAGGGAAATTTTAGATGTTCACCCTTGACATCAAATCGAAAACTGCAGGAGGCCTCACACTACATATTCTTTAAGCAAACGCAGATACTCACAACATATTCATTAGATGTTCACCCCATTGTGGCCTGTAGGTCACGGGTTTGATACTCGGAAATAACCTCATTGCTTGCAGGGGTAGGACTGTGTACATCAACCCTTCCCCAGACCCTGCATATGCGGGAGCTTTGTGCACTGGGTATGCCCCTTTTACCCGTGACATTGGGGCACTTGTTGACATATGGGATGAAATTACGAAGAACCACACAGTGCCACTTATTTTGGGTGATGCTTTTTTATTGATGATTGAGGATGACCCATAGGGCGGACTTACATAACCTTATATTTAGAATCTGGACTCATTGTTCTTGATTCGGAAGTTAATATCCATGTACAAGAGATAGATGAGTATCTGTGCTTGTTTAAAAAATAGGTCGCGTAAGGCCTTTTGCTGCATTCGATTTGATGTTCCATAGGGCTTGTAATGCAATCTTTTTCCGCACCCATTAAATTGTCAGTATTGTCTGGGTCTCTGAATTTTGGACTTACGAGAATGTTGATGGTTTTATCTATGTATATATGTGTGCTTGTACTGGTGCGGGGTGACTGGGGAAGTTCTATTACATACAGCTTTATGAACAGACTGCTATATAGATCTAAGATTCCCAGTGCCCCATGTAAGAATATTATCAAACTTATCCTTGAAGATTCATTCTGACTCCTATGTAAATAAAGGAATGATTTGCTTTCGCGGGACTATCAGGGAAAACCTCTTGTGTTTTTGTCTGTTTAATACTTAATAACATTCATTCTATGTCAGGATTGCTGTGTATGGGTACATGCGGATTGTATGCTGATATACAATCACATGAAGTTGATAGAGCTACCTTTAGTCTATCATGATTATGTGGTGTGTATATTCATGTCTTTCATACGATTTAATAATTTAAATCCTTTAATAGAAATTCGGTGCTTGTTTTTTTTGTTTTTCTCCTTTTGGGTGTCAGGATTTTGACAAATAAGGCGATTGAGGCAAATGATGGAAAACCCCTTCCTTTATATCAGAAGGCTTTGTGTGGGCTAACTGCTGGAGCTATTGGAGCTACTATTGGTAGTCCAGCAGATTTAGCACTCATTCGAATGCAGGCAGATGCTACCTTACCTGCTGCACAGAGGCGGAATTATACAAATGCATTCCATGCCCTCTATCGTATTACGGCGGATGAAGGAGTTTTGTCACTTTGGAAAGGTGCGGGCCCTACTGTTGTGAGGGCAATGGCATTGAATATGGGAATGCTTGCCTCTTATGACCAAAGTGTGGAGTTCTGCAAGGATTCTCTTGGTTTTGGTGAAACAGCTACAGTGTTGGGTAAGATTCATATCTAATAATGGATATTAGTGATTCTTCCCATTGTTTCTGAAAATTATTTGGCAAAAATGTGGATACAAATAGCTGCGTGTACATGTCTTGTTACTAAATTTTAATTTCATGTAACATAAACTTTTTGTAACTTTTAGCTTTTTGGGCTGGTACTTGTTAATGAGTTACCTGTTTGGGCCTATTGTGGGTTTGATCAGGTTTGGGTCAATCAGGTTGGGTAAAGAGTAGCTGGATCAGGTGGCTTGTAGAACCCTTTCTTTTCACTATGCTGTCTTTCTTGTAATGGCTGATGATGAAGACAATGATGTTTTCTTTTTCTTTTCAAAATGAGAGAGGATGGTTTGAAGCGAGTCAAGCGACCAGTCCATATAAAGGCGGTAACTGCACCATCAAACACAAAATGATGCAGCACCAGGAAAAGAATGCGAAACAGAAGCAAAGGCAACAAAATAATGGAGCAGGGGGTAGAGAACGAAAATGTTTGTATCTAGTGATATTCTAATGATGCAACCTGTATGCATGCCTATCACCGGTTATCCTATATGGAAACAAAAAGGCTAGGAAACATCTAAGCAGGACAGACTCGGACACGACTTTGAAATTTCTGGTAGACACGAGAAACAAGATATGGTATACGTGCAAAAGATTTAGTTTCATTCAAGTCTGAGTTGGAACATGATATTTTCCAAGCCATAAGATTATAAAATCTGATGTGTATTTGCCTAAATAACGGAGCTGAAACAGTGGGAAAGCAATAATAGTGGAATTCTCATTTGTAGGATTTGTATATAGCTTGAATCTCGTACAAGCGTTGTTGTTATGCTTGTCTAATAGGTTATATCTTTGTTATTTCTGTTCAGGGGCCAGTACAGTTTCAGGATTTTTTGCTGCAGTCTGCAGTTTACCATTTGATTATGTGAAAACCCAAATACAGAAAATGCAACCTGATGCTGAAGGAAAATACCCGTACACTGGTTCTTTAGATTGTGCAATGAAAACCCTGAAATCTGGCGGACCCTTCAAATTCTATACAGGATTTCCAGTATATTGTGTTAGGATTGCACCCCATGTCATGGTACTCTCTCTCTCTCTCTCTCTCTCTCTCTCTCTGTGTGTGTGTGTGTGTGTGTGTGTGTGTGTGTGTGCACGCGTGCACGCGTTTGTGTGCAAATTTTTATGTCTTCGAAGTTCTAATGGTTCAGTTTTGGGCATTTGCAGATGACATGGATATTTCTCAACCAAATCCAGAAGCTGGAGAAGTCTGTTGGATTGTAGTGTTTTGCAGATACAGATATCTCAATGAAGTTGAGCTCTAACTGTGAGAATAATGTAGTACCTTTGGTTCTGTCGTATATCTCATTGGCTAAGCGTAGTTCACGCACTTAAGTCGAGCCATTGCTTCAGAATTTTTTGCAGTTACTGAGAATCGTTGTATCACATCTGTCGTATTAAAACAGGGTTTTTGTTTTTTTTTTGAACTTTTTTCTCTCATACCTATTAGGGATTTTTGAGATACCATTGCTCATACAAAATAATTGATGTACTCCGAATTAGATCTATGAACTAATGGCATTTTTTGCACCTTTTCATATTAACTGCTTCTTGATCAGGGATATAATTACTTCTCTTCTTGATGAATGTTTCATGAAATACCCTACTGTTGTGATGATAAATTACCGCAAATGGGATAGAAATTGGGACTGTTCATCTTATAACTCTCTCTTTTAAACAAGGGAAATGCTAACGGGTGTAATGTTGCGCTCGTTAAGGGTATAAAAAGGTACACTTGTGGGTCTCACTTGTACTTTAAAGTACACTTTTAAGTGTACTTCAAAGTACAAATGTACTTTATAGTACAAGTGAGACTCAATAAGTATATTTTTTTGTACCATTAACGGGCGCAATGGTGCGCCGGTTAGCAAGACATTTTAAACAATAATAAGATATATCTCAAACATTAAGGCACATGAGTAAGTTTCGCGATTGCTGAGCATATAGTTATATAAAAATGGATTACTACTCATGTAAGCTTAAAATCATGTTCACTTGCCGGGAAAAAGAAATCAACGGTTATATAAGTATTTTAATTAAGGGAAGACATATATTATTAAACTGTTTTTCTTTTTCGCAATTAGTAGTTCTTTTGGTTATCCTTAATTACAAATTTTTCCACATCAGCAAATATGCTTATCATTTTGATGAAGAAATGTTGATCAAATGGTTTATGATCATGCATTTTTCGAAATCAGATAAATCTGTATTTCAGTGTGACTTAATATTTTCGAGGGCTTATATGAGGTTAACATTTTCAAGGTGATATAAATCTAGGGAAAATTTCAAAAAGCCCCCCAAACTTTACACTTAATGTCTCAAAACCCCCTGAACTTCAATTGCATACCCAAACTTTCACTCCGTTAATCAAATTACCCCCTACCGTCCAAATCCGTTACATTGATGCTAACAGAGTTATCTTTTCCAGTTATATGTTTTTTTTTTTTTGTTATACGTTAACTTGGGCTTCTCTCTCTCTCTCTCTCACACACACACACACACACACACACGAACTACCCACCCACTACCATCACAATCCCCTCCACCGTCTGCCGCCTGCTGAAATTTGATTACCAAAAATCCATCCCATATAAACTCCCATAAATCCATACCACAAATCTCTTTGTCCTCTCTCTCGCTCTGTCTCTCTCAAACCACTTCCTTCGCAAGAGCAATGTCCACAGCTTTTGCCGGAGCAACATCAGCAACAAGAATCACGACATACCCTATTTTCTTCTACCCCACATATTATCATCACACTCATCATCATCAGTAGCATAACCATAGAAATTAAACCCATTGGGAGCAAAAAGCGACCAAATCAGGTACGCGTAGCCGCGGTGAGCCCACCACAACCAATACCCAACAAAAGCGATCCAACGACGCTGAGGATATCCTTGGTGCGATTGTGGAACGAGGAAGAGTAGAATCCGAAAGGTAGCAGGGGATGATTTTTCTCATGGCTGGTAGCGGGATCAACGCCAATTTGGGGTTTAAGATGTGGGTCAATGCGGGTCAAGTTAGGTGACCTCTAAATCTGAGACAACTTGTCTCGACACCTAGTGGAAGGATCTGAGACAATTCATGTGACCTCTAAATCTCCACAGAAGATAAAATCAAGAATTGGAAACTTTGAAGGAGGAGATGCCTTCTCTCCTTTGAGGAAATCTTTGATCTTCTTCGGATGAAGATCATTTGAAGATGCGGGTCAGATTAGTAGTCAGAGGTTCCAGCATGTTCGGATTAGTAGTCAGAGGGGGCTGGTGGTGGTGGGGGTGTGTCGGGGTG
>JAXBDA010010270.1:0-10852 GCA_036023075.1 Gaultheria prostrata
CTTTTTAGGCTTCTCATGTGTTGTCTAGTCCTCAAGCTTTCTGGGTTTTTGCTTGTAAATTTTCACTGGGGTATGCCCCTTTGATTTTGTTTGGTTTTTGTTGTCTATAAAATCTTTACTTTACCAACAAAAAAAAAAACAAAAAAAAACAAGAATTTCCGTATAAAAAACCACTGCTTGAAACTCCAGTATCAAAAGATCAGCACACACAATGTAGCATTCTGAAATGCAGAAATCCCATCATACATAAAGAATTGCAACACTTTTTTCAGTTTTTGTACAAGGATAATGGCTATTTGAGGACTCATCTCAGACATGAGTCGCATGACTTCAAGGGTACGTTTGATAGGCACGTAAATTTATAGCTAGGGGGAAATGAAATGCCAAGAATACTTTCAATTCCCAGGATTTGAAGTATTTTTTCTTCCGTGAGGAGGAGGAAATTAGGCCCCGATAACTACTGTGTAACCTGCGTTATGGGCATACCCTTGGCTCTCCGTCCTACATATAAAATCCATTTAACAACTGTAGTACTGTATGACCTGCTTTTATTCATTTCGTTTTCCATTCTGGTGGATGATCTGTTTTGCATACTGGCATTCCCAAGTCATCCCAACCTGTCATCAGGCCGAGGCAGTTACTAGTTTTGAGATATTGGTTGTTGAGTCACAGATGAGAATCCCTTTTTTGCAATGAAGAAGGGGGATTTCATCTACAAAGTATGTCCATAAGCAACTCTGTAATCGGGACTGTATCTTCCCAATATTATCATCCATGGCCAGCTTAAAAACCCACTCATGCTACTCATAAGTGAATTATCTGGGCAGCAGAAATCAGATGAACAAATTGTCACGGATGATAAGGGCATTTTCTTCTGTCTTGGTTTTACACAATAGCTTGAACAGCTTTGATGTCCCATGGATTATCAAAGTGGCAACTGGTGAGTTTCTTTAGGCCAGCGTCAGATAAAAAAATATATGGCTTCTAGTGGAAATTATTATTTTGTTTACATCGGCTTATTGGGACTTTATTCTAGTAGACTTTTGATAATGTAGAGAATTTTTTTTTATCTTTTGTTGTATAATCTTCCATTTTGGGGGAAATTCTATGCCAAATTTGAGACACAAATAGACAAGCATATGTATATTTCATTTTGGAGAGAGAGAGAGTAATTGCCAGGAGACGAAACATACCAGTCCTTTCTCGTACTGCATCGCCAAGAGTGCAGCAATGAAGAATGTCTGTTGAGAATCAGAAGATATTAAAATATGCTTTATGCGCAGCACCATTAAAGTGGGAAAAATTATATCAGACAATCTAAATGTAGCAGTAGAATTGGTGTTATGATGGGAATCTCTATTAGAATAATTTAGTTTGAAATCCAAAGTGAACCCCTTCTATTTGGGGACCATATTGTGTGTACTTCTACAGGTACTTTACACAATCCTTCTTTCTATTGCCGCTGCGATGCCCATAACCTCTTCCACGAATGAAGATGCTATAGGGGCTAGTCCGAAAAGATAATGCATTGATGGGTATGCGTGCATAGTATTTATACATCTCTATGAAGGCTATATGAAGGAGTGTCAAAAGTAGTATATGTTATATATATATAACCATACATATACCTTGTCGCCAATTTCTGAAACAAATATCAATGAGAATGCAGCAGTGAAGCCTGACTTTGCAATTGCTGCTAAAATTGATGAAGGTCCTCCTTTCGCAAAGGCAATCAATGAATACACAAAAGCACATCCACAAAGGACAGAGGCTAGAGAGAGAATGTATGGAAGTTGATTAGGAGGCTTTCCGCTGCCACATCATAAAAGATATATGCATCAGTTTGGAATCAATTGAGGAGGCCCATTTTGACCTATTGTCACCTCTCACACTATATGTGATAGTGGTACTGGTAATTACATTTAGCTTGCCGCCACCAGTACAAGTCTGAGTTCCACATCACCATATTTCATTCAAAATCAAAATTCAAGTAATACCAGAATTCACGATAATAGCATCAGAAAAGCAAGGTTCTAAAACTTGTTAGGCGCTCCCAGGGCAGCCGGGCACCTTCTTGTTTCCAGGCTGAGTACTCGGCGCCTAGTCGGGCTAGTCGGCGAGGGGCCTTCTAGCGCCTAGGCGGCAAGTACTTGGCCTTCCAGACGTTCTTTTCGAACACTGCATAAAAGTACATTTAACGCAAAAAACTACTCACATTTCAGATGCATTGTCACTTTGTGGATCATCAAGAAATGTTTTTTGCTCATTATTTTCCTCCCTCTCTTCATAGCTCCCAGGTCCGATACCCGCACTAGATGCATGTCCTTTGATTTTTCCACGCGTAGATTTCAACCTTGATAGTTCTCTACATCTTACTAAACATAAGTCAGTAAAATGCTTTGGGATGATATTATATGGGTGATCAAAACAGGCACAATACTACATGACTGCAAATGTTAACTGATGACGAAAATCTGTTTTCTAGGAGAGGTAATCTCAATGCATGAGTTTATATGTGGCAAAATTACATCAAGCTCTTTCGTAGTAACAGCTTCAACTGAGGAATCATCTCATAGCTGTATATATCAATGCTTCAATGTGGTTAGCTGTGCTTCGTGAATTGATAGGTTTGAACAACTATAGACATACATATACAAAATAATGAAATAAATGCAATACTTCATATGCAACTTGGTATGGGTGTGTCACTCGTGATACGAGCAAGGACCTAATATAGCACAAACGTGGTCCACAATGTTCCAGCTGTGAAACATGACAAATGTGCTCTCAGGCAGGTGGTGGAAAGTCAGGTCAATATCCAGTTCACTTCTACCAATAACCGAGAAAGATGAAACCAATACAAAATACACTTTATTTTATCCCTAATACTCTATGTAGCATGGATACTGACACTGACACGGATACCGACACGGGACACGGAAAATTCTAAAAATGGACACGGACACGGCAGGGGACACGGAAAAAATAAATAAATAAATAATTATATAAGAAAATATATCATATATGTATGCAGTAACAGCTTTTGTGCATAGACAAATACACTTTTCTTTTGATATGTAAGGTATCTATATTGTTACATACAGGTATATATATCGGTACACGCGCATATATGTAAGATATACATCCGCAAAGCAATGAAAATATATATATGAGTACATACATATGTACATATATATACATATACACAACTAGAGAGAGTGTATATATGGGACACGCGTGTCCATGCCATGTCCCCCGCGTGTCCCCCTCTAAAAAATAACTTAATTTAAGGGACACGCCACATGGCGTGTCCAATATGTGTCCCCGTGTCCGATACATGGAAACGGCGACCTCTAGAAGTGTCGGTGCTTCATAGCTAATACTTGATTATACACTAGAAATACTTGGTGCAATATGGGGACCTATATCCTACCAAAATTATGGCAGACCATGAAGCAATTATTAATTGCCTACACAATTTAAACCCACGCATAAAATGCAACACTTTGGGCATGCGCACATCCTTTATCTGTGCAAAGTCAATTGCTACCTCTGAAAGCAGTTCCTTCAATCCTACATGTCCTGTCTTTCACAAAAAGAAAATCCTACGCATCCTTAAAGGTGAATAAATAAGATGGAGTGAGCTATTCTCCATGTTAAACAGAGAATTAGGGAGGTGGAGTGGCCTATTCTCTATTTTAGCAGTTGGTCGTTTGGCAATTAAGCGTGTAAGTGGATCGCCTACCGCTTCCACCTCAACCATAAGTACATAGACCCTAGAACCATAAGAATGCTAGACTTCTCAACCATAAGTATATAGAACCAAGAACCTTGTTCAGGAGCTTGCAGTTTGTTCTTTTAAAATGGTAGACAACACCCAAGAAAACTTTCTTCTTCATCTAGCTTGGAGTATATCCACCAAAATTCCAAAGATAAAAAGATCCAGGAGAGCTTGACTGTAGTTTCAGCTTCTATATTTGGCTTCTTCTTGCGATATTCTCGTTATGGGATTGGTTAGGATCAAACTGCTTACCATCTCACCAAAATTAGTAGGTATTAGTGAAGACGCAGCTTTATTTCCCTACTCACGTTATCGTCCCTAAGCTCCAAGTGACCCACCTGACCTTCGCCCAAAAAAAACTGCTTTCTTATTGCAATTAACTCCTAATTTACAAAATAGAACCCTATACTGCTTTTGTTTGACAGTAAATCCAATGGAGTAAACTGATGCTCAGTTCTTTCCACCTAAACTGCTAAACCCATATCAACGAACCAATCTAGTGTTTGACTTGAATTGAATTCCCAAACTAGAGAGTTCAAAATCTAATGGGTCTTTTACAGTTTCCATTCTTTTCAGAAATCTGAGATTCTTGGAAAACATGGGCAAATCAAACAAGATTACAAACAGATAGGAGAATGTTCCAAGAACTTACATGAGGGGGAACTTGAGACGGGTCTTCTGGAAATAACAGCATAGCAAGGTGCCAAAGCCAATAATGGAAGCTTTCCAATTGAAATTGTTGATGAAGGTGTCGTCTGAATAACCAACCCTTTCATTTTCTTCCACTGGAACTTTCTTACGAATTCATATCCACCCTTCAATTTCAAAACCCAAAATCTCAATTTTGGAGCAGAAACCCAAAACCTGTTGATTGTGAATTTTAATGCCCAAATGTTCAGTTGAGTGAGTAGTGAGGAGTGAAGATCAAATTGGGTTTGGGGTTTTCTTCTCTCTCTCTCTCTCTCTCTCTCTTTCTCTCAATCTAGGTTCTAAATTCCCTCTACGTGGTTGTGGACTCTAGAAGATGCCACGTGTATACGGGAGAGAGGCGATAAAGTACCAATAATAGGATGAATTCGGAGACCCCTTTGTAGGGCACACTAGACCATCAAAAAGTATTTTGAATAGTTACTCAACTCTTTTCTGAAAAAGTATTTTTAAATTGGGACCAGCAATTTTGGAGGTGGATATTCTATACGTGCCCTACAACCCTGCAGTGCACCCATGCACTACACGATCAGGGGTGTACTGCAGGGTCGTAGGGCACTTCTAAACCATCCATCTCCAGAATCGATGGCCTGGATTTAGAGAAACTCTTCCACGAAAGAGATGTTCAAAACACTTTTTGACAATCTTCAAAATCGATGGTCTGGATTTAGAGAAATTCTTCCACGGAAGTGCTATCTAAAACACTTTTTGATGGTCTGCATGTGCCTTACAACCTTGTAGTGCACCCCTACACTAAAGGTCCTTGTTTTCCCAATAATATGTTTCAAATATTACCTTAGAAATGAAATAGGAAACAGAAATCTTATATAGTATTGCAGGATGACTAGAAGAGCCAAGAGCGCGACATGTGTCCTTTAATTCTTTACATTTTTAGTTTTATAATTTTTAAAAATCAGGTATAATTTTCCTAAAACAAATGCTTTTCCAAGGAATTGTACTTTATGATCATTTCCTTTTTTGATCTTATGATATCAACATAATAAGGAAAATGAAATTAGGTTTCCAATTGTGCATACCGAAACAAGAAGGAAAAATAATCATTTAAAGGAATGATTTGTTAAAGAATTAATCAAAGGATCTATAAGCACATATTCAAACCCTTTTTTTTTTTTTCGCTCTTGGCGGCTTATTAAAGGAATGATTTGTTTACAAATTCCACAATGAATGATGAACATGCTTTTCCATTCATAGACCTGAGCAATTTCATACTTAGAATTTTATTCTAATAAGCACAAATCTTCAAAAGTTCAGTTCCTACTCTAACCGAAAGTTTTCTGTACATAATATGGAATTATTTCCAAATATAATAAGTAAGCACAAATCTTTAAAAGTTTAGTTTCTACTCAAAGAATATTATAATACGTATTCTATAATCACATGGTTAAGAATTAGAGACAATTGATAGGCAACCATTTGGGGCAGAGACCATTTTTAGGAGAACATCAGTAAAAGAGACGGTAGCATCTTTGATTCTTCATTTGTTCTTTGAAAGGTAAATCTTTTGTTTTCTATTTTGTAAAGATTATTTTACTACAGTTTTTTCTTTAATCTTTTCAAGCTTAAAGACCATGTTTAAGGGAAGACCGGTAAAAGAGACGGTAGCATCTTCGATTCTTCATTCGTTCATTGAAAGGTAAGTCTTTTGTTTTCTATTTTTTAAAGATTATTTACTACAGCTTTTTCTTTAGTCTTTTCAAAGACTCTTCGACGCAAAATTCATCCCAGAGACTATTTTTAGGGAAAGATCGGTAAAAGAGGCTGTAGCATCTTTAATTCTTCATCCGTTTTTTGAAAGGTAAGTCTTTTGTTTTCTATTTTCGTAAATATTATTTTACTACAGTTTTTCTTTAATCTTCGACACAAAATTTATCCCAGTCAAACACTAACGATTAGAGGTGGCAAATGGGCGGGTTTGGGTGGGTTTGGGCGGGTTAAAATGGGTCATGGGTTGAAAGGTATAAAGGGAGTATTTTGTTTTTCTTAAGATTCAAACACAACTTTATGCGTTGTAAGTACTTTATTTTTCATATTTTTCGGTTACCTCTTTAAAATTCTTTGATTTCCTCCCCCTCCTAAAAAGATTCAAATATTTATGCCCCGGATTAGTCAAGACGGCGTACACTGACCTTGACACCTGAGTTATTAACAAAAATCAAGCAAAATATTTAAAGCAAGGGGAAACAAATTTAATTCACTTTCTTCACTCACACATGGTCCAAACAAAGGGAGCAAGCAACTCACCTCCATCCTCAATCTCTCAAAGATCATTAGGTTACACACTTCGAGAGATACCACAATTTATGTAATATGCACATCCAATTTTTCTGAAGGTACCTCTTGAAGTGTGTAACCTAACCCATTTGATTGCAATAACTTAACATCTATTTACATATAGAAAATTAACCTTGGCTTAATAAGGTGTTGCCTGGACTTTGAATTGTTGGTGGAGTTTTTTGTTTTTTACTTCATATTTAGTGGCTGAAAGTTATTTAGGAAAAAATGTTGTTGCTCCATGCTAGTTGTTGTTTGGTGCTTGACCGACCGGGTGTATAAAATAAAGACTCAAAAACACGTCCCAAGCGCAGGACTACCAATCAGTGTAGCACAATAATCCGGAAGTACCGGAGTCGAACCACAGAGACGGACGACGGTGTTTGACTCAGAAGTGTTGAATTCTAGTTAACTGGGTTCTTAGGTAGCCACCCCTTGTTTCACTTGATTGATTAACTTTAGAAACTAACTAATTAACTGATTAATTGTGAATTAAAACGGAGAGCGCAGCCGTGGGAACTCCAGCGTCCGCGACTAGCCCTAACCAATATCCACTCGGGTCACAATTCATTTAAATAATCGATTTCAGATTAGGAAAAAGATTCCCTAACGAATGCACACCGCTCGTCACCAGCTTCCATGCGCAGCTACTGCTACAAGGACTCTGGTGATGCCAGGGATTCGTTCGTTAGGAGAAGAAATTTCGTACCTAAAATTGCTTAACAATTCCTTTTCATTTTAACCCGAGGTAGACATCGATTAGTCTAGCCACGGGACGCTTTCGCCCCGCGATCGCACCCTATGAAACTACTCACTCATGATGCTGTTGAACGCAACAATGATATTAAACCTAGATCTAAACATGCTTCAAATAATTAAATAAAGATTAAACTTACGATACCACAGACTGCAGAAAAGAAATGGATTCGATTACTGAAATAAATCGCCAAAGTTAAGCTGGAAAATCTGTAGCAACGTTAACCTGGAAATTGAACCTAAGAACAGCAGACGAAAGTTAAGAAAAATTAAGCGAAAACTATGAACTGTGAAAACTGAGGAACCCTAATTCGAGTTCTAGAGGGACTATATATACTAATCCCTTTAATTACAATTAAAACCAGTAAGATAATCGAAACTCGGCCGCACGAAAAACCAAAACGGCGACGTGCCACTGCTACCTAAGCTCTCGGTAGCGCTACACCAAAATAGGTGTAGCGCTCCCGGAGCCCTTAACTCCTTCCTCAACCGGCTGGGCCCACTTTGACCGTTGACCCTCTTAACCAAAAGGTAGCGCTACACCACTTTTGGTGTAGCGCTCCAAAACCTTCTGTTCGTTTTTGCTTCCCTTTTTGCCAATGTCGAGCGCTCCAGAGAAACAAGGTAGTGCTCCCGATGGGTTACGAACTTTTCCACGCGAAACCAACTCCAACACTTAGTCTCCACAGCCTTTCTCACCCTTGATCTCCGTGCATGCCCTTCCAACAACTCCAATTAGCGCCAAATACACATCAATTCCCTGCAATTAAGCGCAAACACACAATCCAACCACGTGCACGAATTAAATGGAAAATGAGGATTAACCGCACGTCTAACGCGCTCATTCTTTCCTACTTAGGCGCTTAAATTCATGAATTTCACGCGCCTATCACATCCCCCAACTTGAGCGTTGCTAGTCCTTAGTAACGAACGAAATAGAAATAAAGAAAACACACAACTCACAAGGGACACCAACGGGGATACGAAGGTTATGCAACCTGTACAAAGACCAAGTGAACACAAAAAATTTCTACTCATTACCACCTTCAACTCATTCACATGCATGCCCTAACTGAAATTCAAATAGTTCCACCCCTCAACAAGGTTTAAGATAGAATGCTCCCATAAGTCACATTTTCACTCATACTAACTAGAACACTCTACATCCCATGTGAGGCGCCTGGCGAACAACGTGGGATGAAACAAAATCACTACGCGCCAGTCAAAACAACGCCAAATATGCAACGAAAGTTCAACAATGATAAGATACCACACAACATAACCGAATATAACGCATGCATGCAAGAGAGTTAAACAACGTACATTGGGTCAACTAAGGGCTTTATCGGCTTATAACGACCACGGTTTCGAAGGCAAAAGATAGCCTGCAATGGGTGACGGCCTATAGAAGCGCATGGACAGTCTACCCTGACTGGCCGCCACCACAACACACTCAACACAATGACGATCAACACATAATACTAACAAATACCATAACATCCTACTCATTAAAAACATAACAAATGAAGTTCTGAAAACACAAACCACCGACCACCATACTATTACACCACCAACACAAAATGACACATAAAATAACGAAGTTTGCGACTCAAATTACACAGGAAATAACAACTAAGATAATAATAACACCACCCCAACCATATCCAACTCTGTGCTCAATCCTCATCTCCAATCCCGGCATCCGAATGTTTCTCCTCAGCTGGTGCATCTGCGAAGTCATCGTTCACCTCCAACTCCGGCCACTGTCTTGGTTGAAAAGGACCAGGATTCTAACCAGAGATCTGCGCCTCCAAGTGACGCTGCCTATCAAGCAAGTCCCGCTGATTCCTAGCCAACTGTGCATGCTCTCTCTCTTAAGCTTTCGTTGGCCCCTAGCCAAGCCCGTGACACACCCAAAAATCTTCTTTAACCAAGTCTTGGTGCTAGCACTAGGTGGTGGCGGAGTAAGCAGGGATCCCTCGGCGACTCTCACTTGCGCCCTACTCCGGCTGAGGATGGAAGAGTCCATGTCCTTGGGGCTCATTAGGTCATTGCTATGGTATTTCCTAGCCAGGACATTCTTACTCCTCAAAATCTTGCTCATCAGACACGGGTAAGGCATTCTCAGAATGGTTGGGGCATCTCTAAAATCACACATCTGCCCAAATATAAAAAGGGCCCAATCACAAACAGTATCCTCCATCATGAATGCAAACATCAAATTTCCCACAAATTTCTGGGGTGCACCCTCCTTACCCCTCGGATACAGATTGTAACACACCACCTGGTTCATAAATCGATAATCTTCCGTGAACCGACCTGGCTAGTGGGGAATCCAAGCATTCCTACGGTCCTCATACAGAAACCCATTCACCTCCTCATCATTAAAAGTCGATTCAGGTGTCAAGGTCAGTCGTGGGCCTCGTAGGCCTCACATATTCCCATGCAAGGGCTATCTCAGTAGCATTGATAAACACGGGGGTATTGCCTATTTTAGAGAGGATCCGCGCCTCCGGAGCCAAAAAGGTACCCGGCTCCGGAACTATCATATTTTTATAAAATTCCTCAACCAATGCTATATTAAAACCCGGATTGGGTTGAAACCAAAATCCCATACCTTGGTCCCGGATGGCTTGAAACGGCTGGAAATCTACGGGCCACAACCCATCATCTATTATATGTCTCTCATTCTTCACACCCCTACCCTTGATAGATGCCTCCCATGCAGCCTGATTATCCCTCTCAATCTGATCGCGATCCCTCCTTTTAGCCCGGGCCCGTGGAACTTCCTCAGCCCCACCCGAGGACCCAGCCAATCCCTTTCCTTTGCCAATGTTCTGCCTTTTAGATGCCATGACTTGGTGGGTTTGGGTTAAAAAGCTTGGGTTTTGGATTTTTTTGATCTGGAGATTTTAAGGGGTTAAAGGGATTTTGGGTTGGATATTATGGTAGAAGAGGGTGAGAGGAGTGTTTTTATGAATTTTGGTGGAAAATGGTGGAGTTTTGAGAGAGTTATGGAGGTTTTAGGTTTAGGGTTTTGGTGGTTATGGAGGATGGAATGAAAGAAACGGAGGAAGAAAAAGAAGAAGAATGAAGAAGACGATGGTAGGGTAATGGGGGGGACCGATCGGGTCCTCCCCTTTATCTTTTTGATCGAAACTCACCCCGAGCGCTACACCACTTTAGGTGTAGCGCTCCCGACTGACTAAATTTTTTATTTTTTTTTTTCAGAAAAGAAAGATGGTTTGGGTAGACATGGCATCCAAATAAGCAAAACATCGCTTTTCCCCTAACATTCGACGCTCCTCCATTCCA